>CAVNYN010291270.1:0-47788 GCA_963692815.1 Nyctanthes arbor-tristis | reverse complement strand
CATCGAAGTATTTTGTTACTCACTGAGTACGTTGTACTCATATATCTATTTTCCACTATTTTGTAGATAATCAGAGGTAAGGAAATGGTCAAGCAAGCCAAGAACTGAAGCATGCTCGCAGATGGAAGAGATTTTGCATGTAGAAGGGAAGCTATATTTTGGTTATAAGAATATATCCAAACCAATATACGAGTATAGCAACTTTTGTATAAATAAATATACCGATGTAAAAGCTTGGCCTTTCCGTAGTTTGGCTTGATAAGACTTTAAATACTTATCAACATAATGAGTTGTGTTATTTAGCCTTTTCTAATGCTACATAAAGTTGTATAAAAGTAGTTTTGTAAGTCTCGTCCTCTCAATTTGCATAAAACAATGAAAAAACTTCCGCTTTTGAATATAAATAATAATAATAATAAGTGGTAGAAATTGAGGGGGCGTGACAATAACTATTAATTGTACATCGAAATAAAATAAAATAGTAAATTCACAAATAAATAAATATGGGTCATGGGGGGCGGTTGACTTTCAAAACTCTGTTGACCGACTTCATCATGTCAAGTGCATTGCGAACACAATTTCGTTTAACTTCTCCAACGCAATTCCAGTGCAAAACAATTATCTTCTTGCCTTTCAGCGTGGGTGTCATTTTTCCAGAGAAAGGAGTCCCTGGTTTGTGATTGTGAACTGTAAGTTTTATCAGATCTTCAAACATGTGAGGTATACCAATTGACAGATAATCTTGAAAAAAAAAAAAACTAAAAAGTTTGTTAATAAGTTAAAAATTTCAATGCGGTCTTCCCTTCTTCTTTACAGTCTTTCTATTTTTTTATCTCGTTCTCCTCCAAAAGGGAAACGATATTTTTGAAAAACCAAACACACCAACTGCTAAGTTCATAATAGCTGATATAAATAGTCCCATTTACTCTACCATGTAAAATTAAAGAAATGAATTAACACCAAACGTCTTGTGCCATAATGGTACTTGTTGGTGCCATTTCAACTTCTTCTTCTATACTCATCTATAGGAATCCACTAAAATCAAAGGGGCTTTTTCCTCTTAACCTGAACTTTTGCGGGCAGAAATAAGCCCTGTTTTTCATCAAGTTTTCTAGCTTTTTTTTTTTTTTTTTAATTTTTCATCTAGTTTTTCACTTTTCTATGGCACGTTAGTGAAAAAATAAATAAAAGAAAGAAAATTTCTATTAACAAAATCTCAAAATATGCTTATATCCACTGTCATTAAACAAAATAAATAAATAAAATCTCCTGAGTTTATTGAAAAATAAACTAATCAATAAATTCTAAGGCCTGTCCCTGTTATTGAAAAATAAATAAATAAATAAAAGAAAATTTCTATTAACAAAATTTTAAAGTATTCTCGTATTTTTATCTTGAATTGAATCTCAGCTGCTTTGCATTGTGAATGAAAACTTGCAGGGTATTTTCTAGGGTCCTACTCTTTCTTAAAGGACAAAACTATTAGACTTTGTTTTTGACCATTAATCAATGATTAAAAAGTTGATCCACAAGTCAATGTATAATTAATTAGATATGGCCTTATTTAATTTTTCATCTTCTCCCCCCACACCGGGCCCCTCCATAACCGCACATGCCCAAAAAATAAATAAATAAAACAAACTCATGGAGTAATCTAATTCTCAAGATTCTACTTCTTAATCTGAACGAAAACCATTATTGATTTATTCTTTTTAATTTTTAATCAACTGAAACTAGTGTTTTAAAGTGCAGAAAAGTTTTGACCTCAAACTTCAAACTTGGCAAGTTTATGTGCACTTGGGCGAAAAAAGATTTTCTCATTTTTTTTTTTTTTAAATCAATACGAAACTGTTAATACGTAATGAAATAATAATACGTATACCGAATAGGAAAATAATTTTTATGTTTTTCTCAAGCAAGTCATCACTTACTTCTGACAACTAATCCAGTTCCTAGAATCTCTCTCGTGTGAGAAATAGATGCTAATGGCCTCATTTTTCGTAACTTTTAATTAATTGAGAAAAAAAGTTTAGTTAATAACTTAAATATAAATATCAACTAAATATGGTCTTGCTTAATATTTATGTTTTTAACCACCTCATTTTACTTCCTTAAAAAAATAAAAGAAAAACCCTTATTTTTCACTAACAGAGGAATATCATGTTCCCAAAAAATAAAAAAAAATAGAAATAAAAGTGGAAAATTCTATTCCCAAAAATCAAATAACAGAGACTAACTTGCCAAATACACAATCATTGAGTACAAATTTTCTATGGAGAGCATTACTCTCCCATTAAGGAGGTTAATATGCTCCATAGCCAGACTCTCATTGAGTAAGGGTAAGTTGTGGGAGAAGTCTCCAACTTTTGCATTTATTTGCACTTTCATTTCAAACTTTTGAATCTAGAACAATAGGTCCCCAAGTTTTGCATTTATTTGCACTTTTATCCAAAAATACATATATTTATCATTCAAATTTCAGGGTTTGTTTGACAACCACTTAAATAGAATACTATTCAAGTTTATGTCACGTGAAAACAAAGAAAAGTTCTGTAGTATAACTGTTCTATAATTATGTTACATTTGTTGTAATTTTACGTGACGTGAATTTTAAATTTAATTTCAAGTAGAACAAGATTTCACTTAATAATTTAATGGTTAAATATATGCATTGAATGCAAGTACAAAATGAATGTGAAGGTTGAGGACCTATTCGTCCAAATTCAAAGGTTGAGACGGGAGTACAAATGAATGCAGAGGTTGAAGGCCTTTGCTACAATCTATCCTACAAGTAAAGATAGGGATGACAATGGATCGGATCGACACTGATCCATTTTGTTCTATAAAAGATTTACAAAACCATGATCTGTTCCATAATCCGTGACTTGCGGATCGAATCGGATCACAGATCGGGTCGGATCAAGGTTGTGATCTGCTAATCGATCCAATAAACTTTTTTCAAGATTATACATTAAACTACTCTAATCTCCTAATTTAGTTTTCATATTATGTACTACACTACATTCTATTTTAACAGTAAAATAAAATTAAATCGATATCAAGTATCAACTATCAAACAAATTAAAGCACTATTTAATATATAGAAAGCAAAAGCCATTAGACCATAAGCCACAAGTCATATCATAACCAAAAGTAACCTCAGCAATCAATAGTTAACATGGCAAGTTGGCAACATCCAATATAAACTCATCAAGTCATCATCATGCAGAAAACAGTTAGACAAACACAAGAAATTTTTCTTCTTTAAATCTTCATTTCTCAAAAGTCAAGACTCAAAAGTCGAGAGTGTCAACATAAGTATTAGAATTTATTCAAGATTGCGCCTGCAAAAAAGAAGACAAAATGTTACATGAAGCAAAGAAAAATTTAGAATATATCTGGGTTCAAAATTGATTTTGGGTTGGTTGACTTTCGCTAGCAACTTGAGACTTCTCTGATTCTGAATTTTTTTAATTAAACATATCGGATCGGATCGAATCAGACAGACCCTGATTCGTCTGATCCGATCCGCGATCCTTTGGCAGATCACAAATCCTACAGATTTGCTCCACCAATCCACGGATCGGGAATTTTTCTCAAATGGATCGAATATCCATTGGGTTTGGAGCGGATCAGGGTTTTCTTCCATTCCTAGTAAAGATGTGCTTTCTCATGTACCTTACACCTTGATTCAAACTGACGTACTAACGTTATTTCTTGGATTTTACTGTTTCATGTTAATGAAAACCCAAGTGGCCTTGTTCTTGTTAACCTATAATCAAATAAACGTTGGCTAATAAGTCAAATTTTAAAAACAGCTTGTTATTTTTCATTTTTCTGCTCAATCTTTGTTTACTTTTCGAAAGCATATTATCGAAATGATTATGATGATGATGATCTCTTCCAAGGCAAGGGTAGAGTCTTGCTTGCCCTTGAAATCAAGGATAGGAGATGAACGTGTCCTTATGAACCAATAGGTGAAACAAACTAGAAAGAATCGGGGTTTTAAGCTGTCATTGGTTGGCACTCCCCTTTAGATAGAGAAATACAAATAGAGAATTGGTTAAAAAGCATGATCTCAAAAAAAATTTTTGCCGAATAGCATAGAGAAATATACTATAGAGGTGGATCCAGTTGGAAGACGTCAGCTAAAATGTCAATTAGATTGGTGATAAAACTCCCGTCTAGATAAAAGACACGATTCTGTACGTTATGCATATCGAAGCATTAGGTAAACAATAGGGCAAAAACCTGACACAAATAATTAAAGTACTTTGTGTTATTCCACATACAGGTATTTTGGTAGTCTTGGCACAGCCGCACAGGAGCAAGGACTATGCAACTTGAATCCCACAACTGGATTCTAACCTCTAAATTTTGCAAACCTCCTTTGCGGTCTCTATTTTCAGAAGAAATAAAGGACCAAGAAAAGTGTGTAAATCAAATGGATCGGTGTTAGAAAAAAAGGGGGGGAAAAGTACTCAAGAGCGCACAACCTTAGTCAATACATTTTCAGGTCATAGCAAGTTGACATCATACGATGAGTTTTCAGGACTATATGACAGATGCGTGGAAAGAATTGTCGCCTGAAAAATGGAATCTTTATCGCCAACATATTGATCCAGATTTTCCTGCGCAGATGAATGATATTGGATAGACATGATCCTTGCCATCGTAGTTCGTTGCAATTAATCAAATGTGGGAAGCATATATGTTAAGTATAAACTAAAATGAGGACTCTTACAATTTGTCTCGTATGTAGATCAAGCTCCTCGTTGACTGCCAACACGATGTGTCTGGTTCTGATAACCAGTTCGTCCAATTTCTCGAGGTTCCCATCGTGCTCTGCTTAAAATAGTAATTGTTAAAGATGAATTTTCGTAATTAAAAATTGAAGAACAATGGTGATAAAGTTTGAGATGAAGCTGCTTCCACTAGCCTTTGCTCATTTGTCCTTCAAAGTTTGTTGTCTTCAATGTCGAAGCCATCTGACTCACTTTTGATCTTAAATTTGCAATCATGTCCTTGCACCGATTCATTTCCATCTCGGTCCTGCAGCCCATAAAGACACTTGTCAATTGATAGATGCATTGAATGCAGAAGTTCCTTTCTTGTTTAACTGTTCATGTAAAGGGGTCGTCGTCTCTGAGGAAGTTCAATGGAAGTACCAAGAATAAACCAGTGAAGATTGAAAATGATCAATTAGTATAACTTACAAAGGTTGTTTTGACAGAAGAGACTCCAGGTTTTCCAATTTGTTTCCCAATATGGTAATTTTTGCTGTATAGTAGAAGAGTGTTGCGCTGTTTCCGGCAAGGAATTCATTTTAGATATCATGTGAGCAATATCGTCAGCAGGTTTCACATCTTCATTGTACAACCTTAGCCACAAGTCTCCAGAAGCCGCCATTTGCCTGATTTACAGAATTCTCTAAAGGATAAACCAAAAAAATATCAACTCAACATTTCAAAAAAAAAAAAAAAAATCAACTCAACAACCAGCTTGGAAACTTGTAGAAGAAGTTGGGATATGGAAGGAAGCAAAATGGATTTCAAAATGAAATAAAAATGACAATTTTTGCATGATGGCCATTCAGCAACCTTTTTTTTTTTGACACAGGGCCGAAGTGATCACCCATGAAATTGTAAAAATTAAAGTGAAGTGGACAACAGAAAATGGAAGAAGCAAAAAAATAGTTTTGTTTTACTAACCTATTTGATGAAGAAGTCTAAGCCGGGAAGAAATTCAGTGATGATTTGCGTGAGATGGCAGATGGTGATTTCAGAGTCCAGATAATTTTATGCAAGGAAGATGACACATAGCGGCCACCAGTTGGTCCAGCATCAACGTGGTTTGCTACATACTTCAATCATACTCTATTATAGTTCTAGACGGTTTTACCAAGATATGAAGATATTTTTTAAATGAGTTGTGCTACTTGAACAAAACAAGATACACAAATTTAAATAAAATTGATACATGATTTCACAATGTTAAAAAACACGTCACATTATTTTTTCATCAATGATTATCATATATGCTACATCTCTATTTTGTCTACTCATTTGTCCAAATATAATTTTTCTTTTTAAATTGAAGTAAACAACTCTCACTTTCCTCCCATAATTTTATTCACCCGTCCACTGTGGGTAGGGTTATACCGCTCATTTCTAAGGTAACGGTGACATGACTTGAAATAGCACATACATAGCCGCCACGTATGTCGACTATGTATGTGATACGTCAAAATTGGGCGGTGTAACTCGTCCACAGTGCGTGCTCCCCCCAAAAGGGGCACATCAGTGTTTTAAAAAGCTCGCCTAAGCGACGGCTAGGCGGCGCCTATGTTTGAAGTTTGAGCTTCACGCTTCATTACGCATTGCGCTTTATCACGCATTGATTGACTTTTTATCGCGCATTGGTGCGCTTAGGCAGACATAAGCTCAATGCTTGACCTTGACGCTTTTCCACATCTCACGCTTTCTAAAATACTTGCTAGTATTCACAATGAAAGTGCTAAGTCAAATTTTAATGACATGTGTTATTAGTTAATAACTAAAAAATATAGTTACAATGGATGTGTTAACAAAATTGTTAAACAAATTTTTTTGATACTAAGTTAATTTTGTTGTTAAAGTTAACAAGTATTTTACAACCAAATTGTGACATTATTTCACTTAATTCTATTTTTCATACAATGGGAAACATGGGAGGGGAAATAGGGGAGCGGCGGGTGTGGCTCGAACCAAGTCCTCTCGCTCCGGACGTAAATATCTTAATTACCGCACCACTTTTTCGAACCACTTCATTTACTTGTCATAGTATTGTTGACGGTCGAATCGTGAGGAAACAAAATATAAAAATTGAGTGTTACTGGGTGTTATTTCAACCAATTAGCCTTTTAAAAAAAAAAAAAAAAAAGCTGGCCACGGGACTCTTCACTAGTTTGACCTACGGCCACTGAACTTTGTCCTAACCACATAACATTATGTTGCCATGGAAACTAAATTTTCTACTTCATGTCACCATAAGTCCATCAGACCATGTCCACCAAACATCAATTTTATTTTTATGAATTCCAAATACATTAGAAAAATTACAAATTTGACGTCTCAATTTTTCAAAGCTATAAAGTACAGAACTTCATTTGGCGAGCATGTCGCCAGTGCCTTCCAAATAGGGAGAATTTGTAAATGCGTGGACTTCAAATTGTCACAAACTGTGTACTTTGTGGAGAAAAGAGCAAGAATCCTTTATATATTTCCCTTGTGTGCACCTATGCTCAACAATGTTAGAGTCTCCTTAGGTTCGACCCATCTGTGTATGAGTACAATGACGTTAAAGATGGGATTTCCATTTGCTCCAGTAGTTCAAAAGGTGTATGTATAGTTCTTTGGAATATCTGACGATAGAGAGACTATTTTGGCCGTTGTGGTCACCACACCAGAAGCGACCAAGGCAACCAAAATGGCACTGGCTATACATATAACACTAGATCATTTTTTTGACACGGGGGTATAGTGACATAAATGTATTTAAGTCTTTAAGTCACAATTCACAACAGTATGTTTTAACCTTCTGAAGGTCCTTAACCTTTAACTTCCATTATACTTACCTCCCACAACCTTTAAATCTAGATTAACAGACTCCAACTTTTGAAAAATTATCGAAAAATGAAACATGCACGTAATGACGAAACTTTGAATTGAATTTCATATGTATTTTTTGTGTATATAAATTTACAGGGTGCGTACAAATCTAGTACACATTGTATTGTATGCACAAATAAAAGCTTGAATCCTAGGAGAATCAAAGACCCTTGTGCTTTCCATGTGGCATGAGTAGAATTATTCCCTGAAGATACCATTACCTTGGCAAGTACTTTCGCACTCGTCCATTTTAGAGTTTAGTCCTCGTGACGTCTCCGTTCCAACGGCGAATGAGCAAAATTAATCATTCTCCTCACGTTTGCTTTCAGCTTTCGAATTCCAAACGATTCAAAGTATCTATTATCCAAACCCGCTTGCTAATTCCAATCTCAGATTCATACTCGACGAGTTGATACCCAACTGATCCCGACCCCGGTTGTTTCCTTTCTTCAGATTTTTAATGGCCCACGCAAGTTTCTTTCTTGCGTTATTGATGCTGATATTTCATTCTCATGCCCCTGTTCAAGCTGAAGAAGAAGGGCACATCAAAGTGGAAGTATCGAACAAGGGTCTTGAATTTCTCAAGAATTTGCTGATACAAAAGGCGGAGTCTTCATTCGTTCCACTCGAGCTGCCCACAATCGAAAAGTCGGTGAAAATCCCAGTTCTGGGGAAGGTTAAGATAGTTCTTTCAAGTATAACCATTGAAAAAATTCATGTGACTGACTCTACTGTGGAAGCTGGAGACACTGGAATTGTTATTGCCGTTTCCGGGGCCTCTGCTAATTTGAGTATGAGCTGGAAGTACTCATACAGAGCTTGGTTAATTACTATTTCGGATAAAGGAAGTGCCACTGTTGAGGTATGCTTCTGCAATAGCTGTTAATGGAAGTTATTGGATTTGTTGGATGGATAGAGACTCGGTTAGTGTTTAGCTTGTATGTAAAATTCTGCCCTCAGGCTCTTTGTAGTCGATTTATGCATATATGATCTGCAATTCACTTCTTCTGCTCATCATTATAAGAGGTTTTATATTTTATTTATGTTTTCTTAATTTTAATTTTATTTTTTTAAGAGGGAAAATATGAAGCAATTGGACATTAAAGAAGCCAATAAGCTATAAGACGAATTTGATTCTGAAGCATAACAAGTTTCATGGAGACGGGTTCACTCATCATAGAGAATATAATTGTTCTTTGTTTAGCATACGTTGTAAAACATGTATTGTGACTATTAAGCAGAAGGCATGGTCAAAATGGAAAGGGGGAAAATAAAGCACAGAGGCAGAACGGCGGTGTAAAGTTACTGGCAGTTCTTGTTTCAATTAGTGACTTAATGTAAACTGATTCAGCCTACATATGTTGATTATTCTTTGACAACATTGGACAGATCGTACATCTGAACTTGTGCAATAGCAGATTTTTATGGGCATTGGGTCAGAGGGAGAGGAATGGTAGTATAATTCTCCAGGAAGGTATCTTTAAATGGAGGAGTAATTCTCAAGATTCTATGAAAATGATTGCCCAGCGCGATGTTACTCTTGAATTATAATCTTGTCTCTTCTGGTTTCATCAATCTTTATTATTTCTCTCAATTGGATTTGTGAGTTATACATGTCTGCGTTCTAACGGAACGCTTGGACCCTGGAACTAAAGCATTATTTCACGATAATGGTGTCAATAGTTAAATTATTCTCTTTTAAGTTTGCATTTCTTCTTGAACTTATCTCTTTATCAACAAAAAAGTTGCTGAATTTTGATATGTTCAAGGTTGAAGGTATGGAAATTGGGTTGACCCTCAGTCTCAAGACTCTACAAGGATCTCTTAAGCTGTCTCTTTTGGACAGTGGATGTTATGTTAAAGCTATCTCCATAGATTTGGATGGCGGAGCATCATGGTTATACCAGTGGTATTGTTTTTACGAAGTTGTTTTCTTCTTTCAAGAGTTATGCATCTATATCTTTACCTAGTATAAAGCTTTAAGAGCCTAGTGGTCTGGATCTCATATGCTGATGGAAATAAATGTGAAGTCGCATCTTTTTCTTTCTTTAGGAATTTGCTTTCTGGACTTGTTGATATTAACGTATTCAACAGATTTTGCCTATTCTAATGGTAAGCAGATTGTCTCTTGAACTTGTCTTCTCACATTGATAACTGGATGTTTATGAATATGCTCATTTTATGGAAAAAATTATTTTATCTTGTATCAGGGGTCACATCACATATTTGGTAGACACCTTCACAGTAATACCCCCTTAAATTGATCTTTTTCAACAGTCTGAAATCCATTTATGAAACAAAATTAACTTTTTGCTAGAGGACTGTTAATTTGCTAAATGAGCAATCTATCTCGATGTTAACAATTGTTGAACGGATATTACTGACTACAAAATTGAATAGAAAACCTTTTTCTTTTCTTTTCCTTGTTTCTTTCATTTCTGTCTTCTTACAGGTTTTTCTCTGATATTGTTTCTTCCTTTGCCCACATGGAAATGGAAGTTTGTCTGCTATTTTGGGTTAATCTCCCTTCCTCTTTTTCAGGTTGGTTGATGCTTTTGAGGGTAAAATTAGTTCTGCTATTGAGGATGCTGTTACTAAGAAAATAGAAGATGGAATTGTAACTCTTGATTCTTTATTGGAATCCCTTCCTAAAGAGGTGCCTATAACTGATATTGCTGCTTTGAATGTTACATTTATTGATGACCCAGAGCTGACTGAATCATCAGTGGACCTTGAAATCAATGGTTTATTTTCTGCAAAAGATGAAGTTGCGATTTCCAATCAGTACCAGAGAATGTTAGGGGCTTCATTGTCATGCCAGACAGCAGAGAAAATGATCAAGATCTCATTGCATGAAGATGTTCTTAAGTCAGCATCATCAATTTACTTTGAAGTAAGCCCTTAAGTTGTTTTTATCTTATCTGTTCACTGAAAATGGAACATATAGGACACGTGCTTGGAAATGAGAAGGAAAATTTTAACAGTCATTTGTGAGATATGGTAAGCCTTAGTAAGTCATTATGACGAGACAAACTGTAAAAATTTGAAACAGAATTTTTCTGCGCAGAACAAACTCCACCCCCCCCCCGGCAGCAATAGATAATACTATAGCCATTGATGTTAGATAACAGAAGGAGTCTCTCTTATTGTCCATGTAGATAGTAGTGGATATATGTATAGTACGGTAGCAATGTGTAACATTTGAAAGTGCTTCATATTGATTCACTTGTTGCTAACTTGTAACATATATATGCTGCCTTGAGGAGCTGTTCAACCGTGGGCTCACTTTTGCTTACTGAGGGCATAATATAACGGTCTCATCTGTAAGCTAGATGACATTTAGCTTCTCTTTCAGGCTGGTAAGATGCATTGGGTTGTTGACAAAGTACCAGATCAATCTCTTCTGAACACAGCTGAGTGGAGGTTTATCATTCCTCGGTTATACAAGATGTATCCAAATGACGACATTATTTTGAATATTACCGTGTCTTCACCACCGGCCATAGAGATCGAAAAGCAGCAGATTCGTGCAACAATTCCCTTAGATGTGGTGATTGATGTTATAGACAATGATGAAGTAAACCAAGTTGCATGCATTGTGATGGTAGGCCTACTGAAACAACTAAATAAGTTTTATTTTCCACTGGGCTACCTAGCTTGAATATAATTTCCCCCCTTCTTTCTATAAGGCATTTTTCCTGTCATTGTGCTTAACTAGAGCTTTTTAGCTTATCCATGGAATTGTTCCTTTCATAAGAAGCAGTATCAAAATTAAAATATTGAGTTGCCTAATTTGCATGTAATGCTGTCATATATTGAACTTTGGTCGAACGACATGATCTTGAATCGGTATGTTTTATATTGCATCTTTTATCCTTCAAGTTGAAAGAGAAATGTAGAGAAGGGAATCCTTAATCATGTCTGATGGTGCACAAAATCTGTTCAAACTTTACTTAAGTTTTAATTCGGCACCCAGGATCATGCACCGTCTAAATGATGATGATATGCCTGCATTGGTTAAACAGCAAGGAGAAAACTGTAGAACTGGGGGAGATCTACACCTTCGTAGGGAGTGCCTAAAGTTATTTTAGATGAGTTATTTATGGCTGGCCGGGGTCCCAGGTTTTGAATTGTTTATCTAAGAGTGAAGGATAAGCGCATAGTAGTCGTGGGTCCTATGAAATAGGTGGTAGCATGTTTAACCAAATTATTTTATAAATTGGTAAATCATTATAAGTTGTGCCAAAACAAACTTTCTGGCAACATAACCATTAGAAATATGCTGAATCCATATATCCTTGTTCGACAAATAATGTTAACCAAAGGAATTATTTTGCTTTATAGCATCTTTCCTGCTTTATCAGTTTTTCTATTAGTTGTTTGTTAACTTTATGAAAAAGCATGCTCTCTCCCCTCTCCTCCCCCCCTCCCCCCCCAGCGCCCCCACCCCCGGCCCAAAAAAAAAAAAAGGTGGGTTGGGGGGGGGGGGGAATGGAAAATGCATGTCAATAGTACAGGAAAATGACATATTTGGTCTCTTGCAGTCCATAGGTACTTCAATATATGCAGAAATTGCAAGGGGTACTCTTACTGGAAGTGTAAAATTAGATGACTTCACAATGTCTCTCAAGTGGAGCAAAATTGGCAACTTGCACATGCACCTAATCAAGGTATCCTGGTTTGTTTTCTGAATATCAGTGCATGAATTGATCTTCTTATCCATAGCCAATTAACAGCTGCAAAATGTCGAGGTTAAGCAAGATACACTGAAGATCGGAAGAGTGGGTTCTGTAAATATGTGGTGCTGTGTGTTTAGATACAGTAACCCTTTTTTGATAGTGTTAGACTGTCTGTCTGAAAGGAAATAATATTAGCAGCATTGGAAATGAGAGAGAACACATTCACCGTCCAAATTTCTGATATAGAGAAGGTATAGGATCCAGAGTCCTATATATATGGTATGGTATACCATAGCAGTATGCTGAAAGACTTCAGGCCATTGAGCACTGTTACACTATTTCTTGACCTTTTCTTATAATGTTTCCCCCCATAATGACAGCTGAATCCAATGTCAGGTGGAATTTGCAAATTCCAAAATTTGGCCTCATTCATTCAAATCTTTTTATTTACAGATTAGAAGCATGTTTAGCTAAGCTTTAAGGAAGTACTAGTTGTCTCTAAATTACGAATTATTCTGATCATGTTTGGATGTGCGACCTTTTATATAAAAGTTCTACATTGAAAGGAGCTCTTACTAGTGTCAATAAGTAACTTATTTTTGTTGCTTTTACCAACAAATGTGTATTTCTTTTGAGCCAAGATTTTAAGATTAACTGAACATGCTCCAACTCATCTCTAACTCTTCTAAAATCTCGATTTTAGTTCCCCCCTTGGCCCTTCTAATTCTAGCAAAAATTTTATTATACACATGGCTGTAGACATGTGGCAATAAATGGGCGGTTGATATGGGTCTCACGCTTTTTTAATCAACCACCCACGTATTGCCACATTCCCATATCCTACATCCATGGGTGTATGATAAAATTCTTTCTAATTCAGTTTCCCCCCTTCTATTTTCGGTGAAGTATTCCGTTGCCTGCCATCGATTGTGTTCATAATGACATTCTCTTGGGGTATTGATTACTCCGCTTGCTGATAAATGACATTAATTTTGTATATTGAGTACTCAACTTGCTGGCACACTAATCTTTGTAGGGTGTGGTATCCGCTGCGCTGGAAACTGTCATAGTGCCATATGTAAATCTACAGCTTTGGAAAGGATTTCACTTGCCATCTTTCCATGGTTATAAGCTTCAAAATGCTCATATCTTCTGCTTAGACTCCTGGATTTTTGTATGTAGTGATTTGGCAGCATCAAACGAACTGCTTAGCCTCCGTCCATCCAGTTCTGTTTGAAGGCATATCTCTTCACTGGAAAATCAGTTGTTTCCTACCTCTAGAGTCTGACAGATTCTTCTTGCAAAGTTTATATAGGATAGAAATACATATCCATGGATAAAATTGCCTGGATTGTGGGATAGCCTCGTGTAACATATCTTATACTGGTTCCAGTTATGTACATGTGTAGAGCAATGAATAGTTTTTAGTTATTGGATAATAATCCACCCATTTGTGGGCTGCAGTTTAATGTAAATAAATATATAAGCTTTATTGCATTTATTGTAATGTCACTTCAGTTTGCATATAAGGCGGGTTAAGGTTCAAAATAATTGCTAAGCTAGATTCACGTTGAACTTTCTTAAGACAAAGCTCTGTATTTTGTTAGGAGATTAGACAGAAGTAATGGAATGCTCAAGGGTTTGTCGAATGCAGTCCAAATGTGGGCATGGCCGGGGCTGAAACAAAAGTCCTTTAGTATTGATCCTTGTTGCAAATGTGACAAGCCGGTAAAGAATGCTTCTTTACAAAAGCTACTTCAAAGGCCGGGCTCGTTTGCTCTAGTTGAACTTCGGCATGAGAATGAGTTGCGTGCCATCTAGGGAAAAATTTCGTGTACTCTATTAGTGTTGAATGCTCTTAACCAATTAAGAATTCACATGTGTATTCAGGGATTTAAATTAAAAGTCTCCGTATTCATATTTGGATTCTTGATTTGGCTTTATAAGATGGAGTCGGTATTCCTTAATTATTAGAAATTTTCGTCTAAGTAAAGATTACGTATGAGAGTGTCGTATATTATTCACTATTAAAGATTAATTTGTATAAAGATTAATTTGTATCATACCTATTACTGGTAACGTATTCATAATTGGTGTGGCAAAATGATTTAAGCGTTAAGTAGAGAGGAGCTAGCATGTGCATCTTTCGTCGTATATGATGAAAGAAAAAGTTAATGCATCTATTAATCTATTTCCATTTCCATTATTGTTTCAACTAGAATTCTTACCAGTGCGTTGCACAAGATCTAAAAATAATAACAATAATAGTAATTTTAGATAGACATATTTATCTGATATAAAAATCTGATATAAAAAAGTGACATACTTAGTTGTCAACCATGTATTTGATAACCGTGGGCCTTCAAATTCACAACTTTCATATAAACAATCAATTCACGTTTGCCAACTAACAAATATCAGTTATTTATATCATATAAATATATCTGCTTAGAATTACTCTAATAATAAATATTAATAAATTTTTTTACAAAAATTTAGTTATTAATATAGCCAGCTGAGTCATATGTTAACATTGTGATATATAAGTTTTTATAACTATTCTATCATATTTAGATTTATTTATTTGTCGATAATACTTTTTACACTAGTTTTTCATACAGTGCGAATTGGGGGCAGGAGGGGAACTAATATCAATTATTCATGTCAAATAAATATTTCTCCCTATAATTACTTTAAATATAAATGTTAATGAATTTTTATATAAAAATTCAATATAAATTATTAATACAGCCAGTTAAGTCATATTAATATTATGAAATATAAGTTTTTATAATCATTCTATTATATTTGAATTTATTTGTCAGTGACACTTTTTGTACCAGTTAATTCTTTTTTTTTTTTGATACAGTGGGTGGAGGGGAGGGGAGGGCGTTTTTCAATCCAGGACCTCCTGTCTAGAATGTGAGAAACATAACTGCCGTAGTACTTGTTTGAATTATAGTACCAGTTAATTATATATACATAAATAAAAATTAATTGAGGTGATTTAATAAAAATAAAATATTTAATAAAAATTATTGAACAGCTATTACAGTGCAATCGTATCAATATTTAGTCTATCTCTCAAATAAATAATCTAACTCTAAATACGGTAAGACTAAAATTATCAAAAAGTTTCAATTTAATTATAGAATCGACAAATTAGAGTAATATAATTTTTTTTAAAAATTAATTAATTATTGCACTATAATAACCATATAAAAATTTCTTAAAAAATTATTAAAAATTGAAATTTACAATTAATGTTACAGATTTTTAGAAATTTATTAGTTTACAGACGTGCTATACTTGAGTTTTCGAATCATAAAAATTACTATGTGTTTTTTTGAAATAGAACTCTCAATTAATTTCGTGTTCGATTTGATAAGTGACAGATCCCTAATTCAAAATATTTGGCTAAAGAAACTACCGTGAATTGAGGATCGGATATGGGTTAAAAAAAGGAAAAAGTGAATATTATTTAAAAAATTAGTATAACAATCTCAAAAAAATAAAAAAGATAAAAATAAAAATACAAAAAAAAATTAAATGATATCACTAAAAATCTTATATATATATATAAATTATGACTCGTTTATTTTAACTAGTTCTGATAATCTAGTTGTTTGTATTCGTGTAAATTCTTAAATTTTGTCCTAATCAACTATGCTTTATCTTGTCTTCTTCCTGCGTCAAACGTTTTGATTTTAGCTTTTGACTAGTAATATTCAAGCACTTCTTGAAGGTGCTTGAACATTTTCAAGTTTTTGACACATGTCATATATTTTTATCCCCTTAAATTGTTATATAATTTCTTTTTAGTTGATACATTAATTTTTAATTATTTTTATATTTTTTTAAAACGAGTCGTTATTACATTACTTCTTTTATATATAATAAATATGGTTTAATTAACATTTTATAGTTTATAAAATTCCAGTCACAGTGTAGTCTCACAGAAAAAAATAAAATATTTAATTTCCTGAAATATAAGAATGATAAGGGGTCGAGTTGAGATTGAGTATGCTACACCTGTAACGTATCCGTCAAAAAAATTTTCCATCCCCACTTAAATTAGGGATGGGTCGGGGAAAGGCCGGTACATGTAATTCATATTACTCATTTATTAACCGATTTAAATACATTTATATATTTTTATTTTCATTTTTTGTTTAATGAATTGTATTCTAAACACTAAAATTATAATTGAAATACAAAGCTTTTTTAATAAGTTTTATCATCTTTTAACTTTTCAAACAATTAGAATTTTTAGTAAATATTTTTATTTTTGTCAAAAAAGGTTAAATGGGCTGGATACGAGTAAAAATTTTCATAACCTTCCTCGGTGAATTGTTAAGTCGGTTTTTTTTTTTAAATCTCATGCCTGACCGAATTACCTATTTAGTCGGGTACTCTCATCTTAATAAGATCGGGTACCCGTGAGTATCGAGTTTGTTATGTTTTTTTTTTGCAATTTCTACTAAAATCACTTAATAACATTCCATTTCTCATCCATGCACATTGTTATATGCTATACTTTAATTGAAATAGAATTGAATGTAAAATAACACTAGAGATAGAAAGTTATTGACACTCTGTTAAAATTATGTTATCAAGGTAATTTGGTCAAATATGTCTTCCCCTATATATTGTTGAAAATTACCATTTTACTATTTTTTGAATCAGTTAATAATATTTATTTATATTTTTTATTTTATGCGTTGATTTCACTTCAATTATTAGATTTATTGACATTAAAGCAACTCTTTTGGACTATATGCTGGTGATAATATTTCAATTACTACAGGGAGCATATGAGAAGAAATTGATGCTCAATTTTCTATTGTTTGTGGAACTCTTTCCATTTCGTCTTCTTCATTTTTTCCTTTTTTAGACTAATTTTCTTCAATTTATTGCATTAAATTCTAACTTTAGCGGTGGACTAGAGCTTGCGAATTCGCATCTAACATTAGAAATGAAATTAGAAATGAAGAAGTTTTGAATCGTCATGGGTTTTTATAAGAAATTTATAGCTCAAGTTCACTGAATAGGATGTGACTACAAAATTGTGTCAGCCGGTGGGAGATTTCTCTCCTACTTATGGTTGTGAAATTGCATTTAGTGATGAATTAGGTTTACGGCCAGCAACATTGAGGAAAAGAACAATTATTTTCTATTAACTATATCTAATTTAATTTCAGAGGCTAAGAAAAGGTAGAGACTGTGTGTATATGACTAACGACATTGGGTTCACTGACTTAAGAGTTAAGAAAAGAATTATAATGCAGGAATAAAGCATAAAATATATAGCTGTGCATACGAATGAATTTGACAAATTATCTTCTTATAGTTATTTTTCTGATTCTACCTATTTAGTTTCTTCAATTTTGATATTGATTTTCAAGTAAAATTTATTGGGTAACATGACCTTATAAAATTTAACTATAAAAAAAATTATAAATTTCATATTATTTATTTTTCTAAATAATTTGATACATAATCTTCCCGTGCAACGCACGGGTAAGAATCTAATTTACTAGTTAAACTTGTTAAAATATATTATTAGATAGTTAAATATAAATTTGTAATATTTACACTTCTGTAAAAAATTTAAAAACACAAGTATACATTAATTGAACCAATATTATCAATGGACTTAGTAATCATGAAGTTCAAGATCGTTAGAAAGACAATACACATTATTACATGAAATTCTTTGTATATATGTATAATAATGGAAAAAATACCTGTTACCCGCCTCATTTTAAAAAATTCTAATAAAACTAACAAATTCAAAAAAAATATAAAATGCATTAAAAATTCAAATAATATTAAACTTACAAATACATATTGTAGAGATGGTGAATTTATGAATTATGATGTATTATATTTTGTTTTAGAAATTACATTTTAGATTTGATATGTTAATTTATTAATAAAAAGGATTAACAATCAAAATAAATGCACAAAATGGTTAAAGTTTAATTATTAAAGTCAACAGTCACATGTTCTAGTCTTTTCTGAGTTTTTTACAGAAATTTTTATTAAAAAGAAAATGAATAATTACAGCAAAATTTACTAAATAAAAAAAATAAGAAAATCGCTGTATAAAAAATACCGAGATTTAAGTAAATTAATTAATTAATATATATAGACATATAAATTGTGTATGTCTCAATTTAAGCGATGTGTATCATGCTGTACAATACAATAACAACGTGTAAAAAATAAAAAAGTATGGAAACTTGTATGTACTTTTCGAAATGCTCCGCACTCTAGCTGCAACTTTTCCTACATTTATTTATCATCTACTTTATATATATATATATATATATATATATATAGAAGAGGTAGGAAAGGGGAGGGTACTTAGAAGAGAGATGAGTATAATTCAAATGCGAATCTCTGGCCCAAAAAGCGAAAATTTGAGTATTTAATTAGTGTAGCACAATTTGAAGTTTCGAACCAGTATTTAAGTCATTTTTTTCCCAACTTATCGTCAAGTAACTTTGAGTTATTTACACTAAAAAAAAAACTTTGAGTTATTTACAAAAGTAATAACAACAATAACAATAATATATAAAATTATTTAACAACGGAGGGCAAACATGTAAAAGCGAGAACCAAGCAGCACGGCCGGGACCGTGCAACCCTCGTACTAACCCCATCTGGCTATATGTACAAAAAAAAAAAAAAAAAACTGACAGAAGAAAATATGAAAAAAATATATGCAATTATTTCTCTCTCTCCTCTTCTCTCTCGCTCTAATATTCGCTCGCATCGTCCCTGCTCAAGTCTTTTCCCAATCCCTCGTTAAACGATTTACTCTTAAGCTTTGTCTCAATTACGCGCCAAAAGGTCTCAAGTCCTTTTTTTTTTTTTTTTTAACAATTCCGAATTTTTAGTTTTCCCCCCTCTTCTTCTCCCTCTCACTAGGGTTTCATTCTCTCTCCCCTTCATATGGCTTTACTTTTATCTCTTCTCTGCAGGTCTGTACGCTACAGTCGACGGGTTTCATTTCGAATTCGGACGAAACGGCGGTTTCCATGGAGGTTTAGAGGCGATTGTGTGGAGAGATTTTTGTAGGATGGAATCTACGATGGAGATTGAATCTGGGGGAGGATTGGAGGGTGTGGGTGAGAAGAGGGCGGCTCTGGAGGATGGGGAAGTGTTGAAGGAAGTTAAGAGGAGTAAAAAGGATGGGGGTTCGTTTGTGGATGTAAAGAAGCTGGCGGAGATGGTGTTGGTGTTGGCATCGATGGGGAAGATGAGGGGAGGGAGGGGACCCACTGAGGCTGAGAAGGAGTTGATGAAGGAGGCTCGGGGAAGGTTGGCTAAGGTTTGTGAGGGGTTTGCTCCTAAGGATGTGTTTCCAAGGGATGCTTTTGGGGGAGTGATTGAGGATTTGGGGCTCAACAAATTGAAGGAACAGAGACTTGGGTTTCGACCTCCAAAATTGTCAATTGCCGAGAAGTTGTTAATCTCTAAAAGAAAGGTTTGTTTTTACTTGTTTACATTTAATGTCGAATTTACTACTCAGGCTCTTTACTCTGTATTAATTAATTACTGTACTATTGAACTATGATATGCTGGAATGAGGAAGAAATGAAGAATGAGTTAAAAATTTTGTTATCAGATTTAACTAGTCTGCTTTTATATATATAGATATTCTATAGGGTACTGTTTGTGGAAATATGAATATGGCGTTATATTAGAAAAATTATTTGATGAAATGGCTGTAAAATGGCTATTGGACTACTGTTTTCTGTTCCAGGCATTTATTTTATGGCTATGAATTATGGGTTGCATTTGGTGAATTGTGATGGGATGGAAAAGCGTCGAGACACCCAAATCAGTGTTATTTTTTATGCTCTAAGTATTCACAAACTGTGTGATGTGTTCTAGTGTAATTTTGGCTCATTATACATGCATTGGTAATGAAATGTTCAAGGAAGAACATAAATTCATAATTATATTCCAGTAGCAAGTATAAGTGTCAAGGAAGAAGTAAATTTATTAATCATTATGCAAGGTCAAAACTCATAATCTTTCTGCTGGAGGTTGTTTCTTCACATAAACGTGCCGTCATGGTGAAATTAGTTAGCTAATATGATACAATATGAAACTTCCATTAAAAATGGAATTGCAATCTGTTATCAGGGTTATGGTGAATCGATGAGTAGTATTGGGCTAATATCTAAGCTGGAGTAGATCTGTTTTACTTGACCAGTTAGTTGCGATGCATTATGCAATGAAGTACTCATAAAAGTTGTTTAGAAGAGGAAAGTCTGACTACATAAGACGGTTTCATTACTACTCAAGAATTTGTACATGCTAGGGGCATTGTGGCCATTTATTAAAAATTTCAGATGATGCCAAGCACTGTTTGCATTATTTTACAGAAGCAATGGTAGTTGAAGTTAGTGGTGGTTCCGTCAAAATGTGCGGTTGAAATTGATTGAGTTTATAAATTTAGTGCATGCCCACCTTTGCCTATATTTTTGTTGAAAAGATGGTCAGTAGGCAAAAGTCAATTTTAACTAAATGCTATCGATATAAGAATAATTTTAACGTCGCCAAACTACTTAACAATACATTATTTCAAAAGATCAGTTTTCA
The DNA here is from genome assembly GCA_963692815.1 of Nyctanthes arbor-tristis. Lineage (NCBI taxonomy): Eukaryota > Viridiplantae > Streptophyta > Magnoliopsida > Lamiales > Oleaceae > Nyctanthes > Nyctanthes arbor-tristis. The sequence goes on along the minus strand of CAVNYN010291270.1, from coordinate 26,841 downwards.
AAAAATCATTTCTCGCAATGGTTACAATTAAAAAGCTCATAATGTTAAATAAGCACTCATGTTATTGTAAATCTAGTTTGGGCCTCTTCTTTCCTTTTGTGACAAAATACCTGCTCTTGGTCCCTTTACCACTCAAGTGGTAATCGTAGTTTTTCGCACCCCTACTACATGATAAATAGTGTTAGTTTGCGATCTGTTATGGGAAAGTGAAGGATTTTTGAAGTTGAATTTGTCATCACAAGAGTTCTCTTTGTGCATTTGGTGCAGCCCTGTGGATTTGAAACACGACATAGGAATTGTGTGATTTTGATTATTTCAAAATCAATTATCAACCAGACGACTGATTTTTAACCACACATTTATTTATTAAAATAATCTTAAACGTAAATTCAGAACACATCTTTACTTTCAACTGCACATTCTTCTAAAAAATCTCTTTACTCATAACATATTTTTTCTAAATCAAAACCATGCACCCTCATAGTTGGGGTGCAATATATCATGTTCATTATGTGTCACAACACAGCCCAAAACAAAAATATGAGAAAACTTTCTTCTAGTGGGGGAAATATTTGTTGTAGAAATTCATTTTTAGGTTATTTTCTTGATGACAGATTCTTTTAGGGACCACCAGGGTGTTTGTCGGAAGTGGAATCTCTTGTTCGGGATATGTATTTACTTCTATATTGATAAATCACAAGATTCCAAGATTTATATAGTCTAAGATCCTTATATAGTCTAAGATCTTTATTTTTACTTGATTTATCTGCACCATTTTTCTCTTCTATAAGGCGTGATGTTATAATTTAAAAACTTTCCAGTTTAAATTTGCATTCAAATTGAATTAGGAAAGTAAATTACACAAGTCTAATTCTAACTTACAGATTCAATTTCAGTAAAGTGGAACAAATTTGGCTAATTAAAGATGCCAAACCTTAATTATGCTAAGATTAAGATGCAATTACTGCTAATAAAGAATATAACTAAGGGGTGTATGGAAATTTTCCAATTCATTCTGAACCATAAATTCTTTAAAAAACATTTTCACATTGCCCCATGCTATTTTTTAACCACATATTCTCCAAAAAAATCATTTTTCACAAATCAGTTCTTGAAAGATCAATTTCACACAAGCCTAATTGGTATGATTTGGATTTTCCAAAATCAATTCTCACTCAAACTCATTTTCATCCACACATTTATCCATTAAAATAATCTTACATGTAAATTCGTAACTTTTCCTTATTTTTCAACCACATATTCTCCCAAAAAATGACTTTTTTCACAAAATCAATTCTTGAAAATCTAAATCAAACACAGTCAGTTTTTTAATTATTCTGGTGTACGGAACAATGAAGGGATCTTATAAGCAGAGCTGGTAGGTTTACCTAACAATGAAGCTTTTTGTAATGATAATGTCCTGAACTTTCATGGGAGGCTGGTCAGGTCTGCTATTACCTCCTCTAAAGAGAAAAAGTGTATGATTTTGGTCAGATCTCAAATTCCTGTGGGGGGATGTTGAACCCCGCTAGTGATGATAAGTAGTGCTCTAGAAGGTCGGAGAAGGCGAGGCCTAGGCTTGGGGTGTCCAAAAATGACTGCAAACGTTAAGGTTTGGAAAAACTTTGGCAACAAAATGCATTTTTCGTTTACTCAAAGATATGTACCCTACTGCAATTTTGTTCTCTTGCATTTGAGTATGCTATTTAACTTAGCCGCATGGCACTTAAAGACATGGACTATGCACATCTTTTCTTTTCGGGTTTTGGTAAAATAGTTTTGAACTAGATGTCATATTAATATTTGTGGTCTGTAGTTACTCACCCAAGTAAAATATTTCATTAAAAATACATCAAAATTCAGAAAAGTATTTGAAAATAAAAAGTGTAAAAATGAATATATTATATGAAATCCACAATTATAAATGTTTGGATTTAACATGCACATTATTTGTCGGTGTTCTATCATTTTTCTTTCTTTCTTTCTTTCTTTCGTTTTTGTTTAAAGAAAAATCGTGGGTTGGCATGCCCGATCTCTAAATTGTTTAGAACAATATTTCTAGAGCTATGACAGCTAATAATTTGTGGCCTGCCATTTTTTGTAAATACTAGGAGAAGCTGCAGGGATCAAGGTTTTTAGACCCCTGTATATGAGATTAAAATACTTGATTGGAGCCAACGCTTCCAGTGCTTCTTTCTTTTAGATATTATGTGCCGCTACTAGACACTTACTCTTCCTTTCTTAATTTGATTGATTAAGAATGGGTGGATAACTAATTTTTTGAGGTTATAAGATCAAGTGTCGTGAATTAATCCTTTTTTTCCCTGTTGCTAAAATTAGAAATGTAGATCAGAAATACATCAATAAAAAAGTTACAATATTTGGATAAGATACGGAATTGCTATCTAAAGATTGGAACTCCTTCCACTGCGATATTTTAATGTCTTAATAGATTCCTCCAGGAGGTGAGATTTAACTTTCAAGACCCATCAGCATTGATCAATATAATAATTCATTCCATTATGAAAATACATAACTGATAAAGAATTTTCCATTCTTTGAAAAATGTAAACTGAACCGTTTCAACAAAATTGAAAGTCTAATTTGAAGCTAGACCCTGGAGATATGTGGACAAGAAAAAATGAAATGGAATAAGTACCACTGCACCTGTTAGGGCATTGATTTAGTATCGGAGCAAGACTTTATTCTCAAATGTATTCTGTTATTATCTTTATCTTTGTGAGCAAAGTTTAACACAAATCATATATGGGTTCTCTCCTGGTCGTCCTTTTTCCCCTCTCCAGAAATTTGTCATTTTTATGGTCATGTCTAAGTTCTCGAGTAATAAGTTTGCCAATGTACTCAGATGTTGAATATTGTGCATGATTACTCACTCATCTAAGTTTTCTTCTACTCTTTTTTAACTGGTGGGTTGACACTTGACAGTATCAGTGCAGTTAAATGGTTGTATTTCTTGATGTCTTGGAAAAAAATACTTCATTATGGATGAAACCGACGTGCTTTTTTCTGCACCAGTTTACATAATATTGTCTTAGTAGATTCTAGTTTTTGCTTTATTCTGATGTTTAGCTTTCTTTACCCTGTTTCAGATGGAAAAATCAGAAAATTTTCATCTACCATCCACTCCGCATTCGTCTCAACGGCAGCACGTGAACTCTCGTGTAGGAGTTGAGAGTTGTGGTTCATCAAGTGTTCAGATGTCTCAGTCTGATAAACCAAGTCACATGTCAATATCTTCTGGAAATTTCAAAGCTTCTACCCCTTTCAGTCATGTTACGCCAACAATGTCTTCATCTTCAACATATCAGCTTCCTACTAGTGAGATAAGACCAGGGGTGTCCGCTGCTTTACCCTCAAGTCATCTTGGTTCAACTGCATTGCCTAGAGTTGACCGTCAGCACGTTAGACTGGATGGAAGACCGAATGGTTCTTTTACTCCTCCACAAGTTCAAGGTCAGACCGATTTATTTTTCTTTGTAACTGGAGGCAAATATCTTCTTTCTTAAATAATGGCGCAACCATATTTGACTCTGAGATTCTTGCTAAAAGTAAATGAAGGTTCATATCTGCAATAACATCATGGTGCTATATTGCAACATGCTTTTGTGAGCTAGAACTTGCTTTAATAAGGCTTTGAAACATTTGTCACAATGCTAATATCGACTTGCTTTAAAAATGAAAATTGCATTATTATGGATTGTTTAATGGAGATTTATCACAAAGATTATAATGATCTGAATGAAGACTATTTGTGTGACGTGTCACGTGACAGTTCTCTTTGTAAGAAGTGATCGTGTTATGTTACTCTCTACTTATTTTTCTTCTCATTTCATTTATATGTCCTTCAATCTTCCTGTACTCTTTCTCATTGCAGTTAATTACACCGCTAACTCAGGTGTGAGGACTCCAACGTGGTCAGTGCAGCCACAGTCTGCCTCATTAGCTAAAATCAGTTCAGATTCTAATGTGCCTGTGAATACGACTGCTAAAGTTCAGGGAGTCTCTGATGGAAAGGCTGGATTGGCCCCTCAAACGGCCCCCAGACCAGTTGTCACTCAGAGAACAACTGGACTGCCAAGTGTGCATCAGCCTCTACAACCCTCCAAATCTGTTGAGGTTCCTTCGTTCGCTAATACACATGCGGAAATTAGTAAGATCATTCAGAAACTATTACAGTCAAATTTTTCAGAACGTCCTCCTTGGAATCCTCCTTCTAGAGATTACATGAATAAGGCATTGACTTGCCAGATGTGCATGTCTACCATAACAGAGACAGACACTTTACTTGTGTGTGATGCTTGTGAGAAAGGGTTTCACTTAAAATGCCTCCAGACAATCAATCAAAAGGGAGTTCCTAGAGGAGAGTGGCACTGTGGAAAATGCTTGTCTCTAAGCAATGGGAAACCTATACCCCCTAAATATGGTCGTGTCATGAGAAACATCAATCCACCAAAGACGGCTTCCAATGAAGCAGCTGTTACATCAAACAAAAAGGTTGGGGCTTCTGATGAGAAAGTCAATCAGCTGAAGGTAGTGGCCAATGGGAACACTTCAACGCAAAATGTATCCACTGCTGATAGTAATTATCGCAGTCAAGTATCTGGAACAAAGTCTGAAGATGTTAAAGGAATGCAAGGTAATGGTATTATGTCAGGTGAAGCAAAGATGGATGATAGATCTGCAACTTGCCCAAAAGTCTCAGGTGATGCTTGTGCTATTCCTGCAAACTCGTCAGTTGAAAAATTAGGTGACGGGAAAGTGACTGAACAAAAATCAGATCCTCCTGCAAAGTCAGCCTCAACTCCAAGTTTATCTGACAACTCACAAGATCCCGGTGACACTCAAGATAGTGACGTAAGACCACCAGGTGATGCAGTAGGTTCACCAATTCAATCTCTTGGGAACTATGTCGTGAATAGGGATTCGAAAGAATCTCATGGTATAGAAACTCCCAACAATAACTCAGATCAACTTAATGATCAAGTTGCACAAAATAATGCATCAGAAACTACTGGTACTAAGCAGAGTAGTTCGTCACTTGATGGTTTACATGCTGTTTATTGGGCTGGTGACACAATGAAAGTCGTGGATAGTAAAACCTATTATCAGTCTTGTTACATCAATGGGCATATGTCCACAGTTCAGGATTATGTTCTCATTCGCTTTGGCAATGATAGGTTGATCCCTTCTAAACTCCAGGTTAGCAATCTATCTAGCATTTAAAGTTTTGCTGGATGATATTTAAGTTGACATGGCCAAATTAGACATTTGAGATTCAATAAGGTGCTATAGTTTTTGCAACTTTTGTCTAGTAGTGTTATCTTATGAATTTGGAGCCCCCCAGAGCTAGTTCTGTTTCGGCGTTCTTACATTATTAGCCAAAACTAGTATCTTTTTGGATCATGTTGGATGTGATTAGAGTAAGGGATGAGATGTGAGTAAACTGTCTTCTTCAACTTGTCTGATTCTGAATTTTAGCATGAACTGTTTACTGTTCCCAATATTATTCGTCAAATATCCTCCAAAGCCAATGTGCTGGTGTTCCCCTAACACTGCCCGGGGAGTCTGAAGTAGCATCAGTTATAGATTGCCTAAACTCTTCATAAAACCTTGCTAGCTAGACTTGGCCAATCACTGGGATGTAATATTATTATTTTAGGTACCACAATTATTGTGCTTGTTTGGTTTGGATGTTTGAATACCACTTGCGTGCTGTTTTTCCAATTTGCCTTATCTTGATTGCACTGAATTATCACCTGTGCATGACTGTTTCTGTAGATGTTCCTATTTGTAAGAGAATTTTATGGATTTGCTAACTGTGCCCCAGTGTCTAGGCATTAATACCCTTGTTTTTCTGCTGCAGGCCATGTGGGAGGATAACAACACTAGATCAAAGTGGGTTACAGTAAACCGGTGTTACTTCCCTGGTGATTTGCCCGAGGCTGTTGGCCGGCCTTGTGGCCTAGAGAGCAGTGAGGTCAGTTAAAGTTATGTTAATCCTTTTTTAAAGAGCTTTGCTCCAAGTACAATGATGTGAACACAAAATAGATATAAACCCATAGTAGCACTGGTAATGAGGATAATTGTACGTGAATTAGACTGGCCTGTGTATATTTTGTCTATGAAGATGTGGCTATCTTAACGCTTTTAATTGGTCAGACTCTTTTGCGTGTAATTACTATCTATGCTTAGTTGAAGAATATTGGTTTCACTATAGTTATGTCCCGTGCATCGTGCCTAATGCTCAATGTAAAATGATTGATAGCTTTTGAAGTATCAAGAAATCTCTTCTGAACTGAAATGAGCTAATGAATGAAAAAGTGAGTGAGATGTCAATAGTAGTTCAGGTTCTAAGACTTCGGCTACTTATTATGTTCCTCTTAATTGTATTGTATCGGTTTTACTTCCATTTGGCTAAAAGTTAAAAGGAAGCCTATCAAAAATAGTTGATGACTTTCAAAAATTCTAAGTAACCTTCCTTTTGCTAAATCTGCTCAAGCGTGACAACTTGGATATCAAAAATAGTCAACTAATATCATAACTTCTGTTTTTGACATGTCATGACTCATGACTTAGACTATAGTATGGACCATACTAGCATACATGTAATGGACCTTGGCTGATAGTAGGACTACAGTATAGGATGGAGGCAGCAGTTGGTTTTTGGGTGAATGGTATAAGAACAAAGTGGAAAGACAAATATCCCTGTGATGATCACACGTCACAGAAGTTGTATTAGGTTCTACGTCTGATTATTCTAACTGGAAAGTTGACTGATGCTGTTTTCCTTCGGATTTTGTTATAGGAAACTTATTTTCTATGAGGTCCGTATCCAGAGTCGTTATCCACATGCTTTGACTGGTGTATTTATTTTCTTTGTTTTTGTATGATTTTTGTTCTTTATTATGGTGCATTCTCTTGAGTGCTTTTATCTCTAAATAACGTCACTAGAAAGTATATCTCAGATGCCATATTGCATCTATGAGCTAATTATTATGTTATTACTTTAGCATTACCTTCATGTGCCTTCTGTCACCCATATTTGGCATCAACAAGTTGCTGTTTATAAATGAAATTATTATGAGTTCATTTTGGTTTTTATTCTAGGTCTGCGTGTCTAATCGTGATACCACATTAATGGCTGGCTTAATACAAAGTCCATGTGAAGTCCTTCCACCAAGAAAATTTGCCGAAGAAAGTGAAAGGAGAACTCAGTCAAGACCACAACCAAATGATAGATTACCGCCACTTTATCTATGCAAGTACGTCATTGAGTTTCTGCATTCTATTTACTTACATATGCACATTTTGTGCGTGCGCTTTTTTTTGTGTGTGTGTGTGTGTGAAAATGAGTCATGCATTGAAGTGGGTTTCTTGATTGTGGGTGTAATGAAGAAAGAATATTACTCCCTCCATCGGGTGAAAATAGTCCCCTACCAATTTTCACATTGATTAAGAAGGTTCAATTAATATTCTTGGAAAAGTAGAATATAAGAACGTTTTTCCTAATATACTGCTTTATTTAATTATTACTAGATTCTCACCCATGCGTTGCAAGGGAAGAATACATATCAAATTAAATAAAGCAGTATATTAGGAAAAACGTTCTTATATTAGGGGTCAGGCTTGTTTGGCATCTATGCCCCCTGCCCTCCAAACAGTATGGGAGCCTTTCAGCTCGTACTGCTCACACTCCTAGATCTTCACGGCACCTCAGCCTCACAAGCCTTCGTTCGCGGGTTGGTCAGAAGTAAGTCTCGTTTGGTATGTTATATATTCCTATGGATGTCGGACTCTGCTGGTATCCTCTTTGGACTTCGTCCCCCCTTTGATCCCGCTCGAGTGGGAATATAGGAAGCTAGGGTAGTTTACCACTTTTCTAATATATTTTTCTAGTTATAGTAGAGCTAGTCTAGCACGAATTCTGCCCTTGGAAAGAATCATCATGGATTTCGCGAAACATAGGCACAAGCAGTCAAGAGTCTGCGGACTCCTTAGACAAGAGCATAAGCATAGATCAGGCCATTTCAATTCGTTTTGGCCAAAGCTGGTGATGAGCACGCACAGGAATCTCGATAGGATACTATCCGTGTAATTCCATTCAAAGAAAGAAGGTCCATTTTCCCACGTAGTTCGTCGGTCAAACCAACGATTCTCTTCTCAAAGTAATAGATAGATCTTTTTCTATCAATGCAATGAAACAACCTATTCGAGTACAATACTAGAAGCCACGAGCGCATTCCCTTTTTATTAGTAAGGTTGTCAAAACAAAAGGCTTTCCTTTAGTTCCTTTATGACTAAACTAATAGAAAAGGGTAGGGGGCTGAGCAAGAAAACAGATGCACTAACGTGCCTTTACTAAGATTATAATCTAAATAGAAATAGAAGGCCCTTCTTGCTTTAGTTTACAATAAGTTCGTTAACGCGCCCTTCCTTCACGGAAAGCATGGGAAAAAGAAAGATACACAAACGAAACTGGAAACAACGAAGTTCTCAGGAGCAATATCAACTACCTAGACCGACCTGCTATAATAATTCCATAAACACCTAGCACAGAAACAGTATTGAATGACTGGATCGATCGTACTAGATTTATAGTCTCAGATAATTCTCCTTTCATACGCTATTCCTCGAACTTGGCACCTTCAGCTGATCTACGACCGCCCTTGCTTTCAGCTGCATTTTGCTTTGATTTTCTTGAATGGACTACCTCTATCTCTACTCTAAAGGGGCTTACGCACTTCGATTCGCTGCTGTATGCACCAAAAATCAAGGTACTCGTACTCAATCGAGTCCAATAGCCCAAAGCCAGTCAGTACGAGGGCAAAAAAGTCAAGATTCTTACCGCTAGGGAGGGTTCTGGATCTAATAAGCTGGTCTCCTTTGAAAGCGGGGCGAGCGGTGCTATTGTCCCCCTCCTTTTCCTAGCCTTCATTGAGATCGTATGCAGTTCATCGGGAATCAGAAATATCATATATGAAATGACTTTTCGTTCACTTTTTCTAACATTTCTAGTACCAACTAATTCATTCGGGCGAGACGTCTAGCTTTGCCAACATTTAGTTCACGAAGTTCCGGTACAAACGAAGGTGATTTGCTAACTTTCTCTCCATTCATTGAGAAAGGGTTTACGGGCCTGGGGCATCAAGACTTGGGTTTTTGACCAAGTTTGTTATGAGGAACCCGAGCTCAAAAGCTTTTCCATGAGAGACTTCCCTTTCTTTAGACCCCGTTATCATTTAAACTTATGCCTTTTCCTAAACAATGAATTTTCCTGTCACCAGGTTCTTCTATATACTGTATATAACCGAGAACATCTGAAAATCGAAGTAGTTCATCGGCAATCACTTCGGGTTCGTCGTAGGAATCTTTCTGCCCTCCTCCCCGGCCTCTTCCACCTAATATACCAGAAAAAAAGAGAGAAAGAAAAGCCCCTTAGCGGCTGATAAGAACACGGGGACTGATTCCCATAGAGAGAGGTAAAGTTTCGTTGTTCGTTCCGTCGTTGACCCTATCTATGTTTCTATGATGGCCCAAGAACACGCTCATTCTTCAGCCGTAGAGAGACTTTTGAATTGCGAGGTACCATTACGAGGTCAATATATATGAGTGTTACAGGTACTTGAGAGCATACCGATGGAATGAACAAAATACGAACAGTTAACAAAATATGGTCAGATCTTAGGTTGTAACTTGATCATGAGCGAATTTGTTGATGTTTCACCCATTAAGTAAAGAAAATACCAAAGATTGGGAACTACCCGGGTAAGACTTAGGAAGAGGAACAAGGAGAAGCGAGAACCACTTAATGGAGGAACCGATTGTATTTCGTCCTTTGTTCCCCATAGCAACTAGGGATCAAAAAGCACCAAATTTGATGACTATATGATTCTTTTCCTGTTCGATGAGAAATGCAAGTCTGTTTTGTCCACTTTCTTCATCCCCCTCTATCAAAATGATCAAAAAGGAATTTATTCTTCTTATTCCCGTCTTTGATCTCTTCCATCTCGCCGCTCCTATCAACGCTGACTTACTTATGAACAAAAAGGAAATAATAAGCCCTTTGAAGAAGCGAAGCGAGCCTAGAGTAGCAGCCTATTACTTTCAGGTCCCTTTGATATGTTATTAGTCAAGCGCTAGCGTCCCTAAAAAGTCTGTTTTTTCTACTATCAATGAAACCGAAAGAAAGACAAAAAAACCAGTGCCCTTCAGATAAGACGCACCGTAGGCCATGGCCATCCTCGGCCTTCTTCATTTTCGATGAAAAAGAAATCGAATCTCGATCTCCGAAAGCGTTTTCCTTCCCCCGAAGCATCTCCCTCCCTTCGTCGAGTCTTTCCTTTAATGGTTGGGGGTTAATATGAGATTTTATAAGGTTCTTTTTATTTTTTTTTGGTACGGTGAAATTTTATAAGGTTACGTTACCTAGTAAGGAATAATTAATTTTTAACATCAACAAACAATAATGTAAATTTTTTCTTCTCCTCTTAAGCTAACTATAGTTTACAACAAATTTTAACCTGATCGTTATCGTTAGCACAAATAAATATCGTTTTATTTTTTTCACTAATTTAGATAAATGACATTGTACGAAATAATTGCTAGTTGGACGGTTACGTGTACTGTGAAAATATTTCTTATTCGAAACCAATAAAGTCAGATAGCGTGAATATTATATAAATTGATAATATATAAATTGATAATACATAAAATAGTTGTAATTATTAATATTCATTTATATGTTTAATTTCTATTAATTATAAACTACAAATTTCAAGATACATTAGACAATTGGATAATCGAATTTGTCTATAATTTAAACAATTAAATGATGATAATTATCTATTAGTTATTAAATTTAATAGTGACTTTTATTTCAAAGTGGTGAATGGACAAGGCCAAAGTGAATAAATTTTTTTTTTTAAAAAAATTGAAAAATTCAGAATACCACACATGTTGAAACAAAGTGTCTAAAAAGAACTTACTAACAGATTTTTTTGGAGGGAAACTGTAGTACAAAGGTACCGCAAATTTTTCATTTAATTAATATATAGATTACACTTTAATAATTCTTATTTGTTGATAACAACGCAATATTAAATAGGGGTATATAAGAAAACTAACAAATTAACTAAAGAGAGTGGACTATAATTTGGGACAGATGAAAAAGGAATAATGTGCTATTTTCACGGGACAGAGAGAGTAACATAAATGATGTAACGATAACTGAAATTTGGTCAGGTGACTGACTTCTTATAAGAGAATAGTTGATTTGCATACCATCACTAATGCCCTGTCATGCTCTTCCTTTTTTTGGTCTCTCTCAACATGCTTGAGCAGTACAGGATAGCTTCTGATTGATTTTCCACACAGGCAAAATACAATGAAACTTTGCATGGACATGCTTCTGCGATGTTAAATGTTTTCAGTTGTATGCTTTCTGCAGATGGATATATGATGAATCAAAAGGTCTATTCCGTGACGTTTCCTGTTAGTGATGGGTTAGGCATACCACGTGTCAATGAACAGATGCTGCCCCCTTTCAGACTGTAATCAGGTGCATGATCTTTTACTTCTTTTCTTAAAGGCAGCCCTTAAATAGTAATTCATATTTTCTTTAAATACGGTTGCTCTTTTTCTATGGTTCAGAAGAATATATGTTTGTGTATATTGACACCTTTTGTATGGTTCATCAATTTACAACCACATGTTCACCAGGATGTGAAAGGGGGGGGGAGCAAATAAATATAGAAACTATTTTAGTTCTGTGATATATGGGATCACTAATATCGTGAAAGACTCTAAATAGATTCTGCCTTTTAGCTTGTGGTAGTTGATGTTAACATTCACCATTGATCTGGCAAACGATGGTAACTTGAGAAATTGTTTGTGACAGGTAGCTTGTTGCAGCAAGATTGTCTGCAGCATTTGGAATAATAGTCGTCAACATCAGTTTTGTGTACCATATGTAGCTTTAAGTTATAATTATAATCTGTAACCGGTTCTAGTTTTAGGGTTCAGGTGAAACTCTTTAGATGCCATCTTTTTGGCAAAATGGCTATGGATTACAAGATTATTGGATGTAAATGTGACAAACGTGTTTTTTTTTTTTTGGTCCCTTTGTTCTATGATGATTAGATTGTTAAATTTGATATGATGTTTTCTTTGACTGCATTGCGTGTATGTTGTGTTATTGAATGCTCGTCTCTACTAATAATAATCTTAATTCAATCATATTCATTACTTAACATCTTAAGAAATATCGGCTATATCTTGTCCATATTCTTGTTGAGTTGCATTGGGCATGTGATTAATGCATTAAAAAGAAAAAAATGAATTTGGGACCTGAGAGAGATCACTTATATATGGCAGTAGCACTTAAAATTCCAATTCTGACATGGCATAAAACTGCCTTTTTCTAGAATTCACACCGAGGAAGTGAATGAATATCATCAACTTTCCGCCAAACATATTTGTGTGACGTTAAATAGACAACGGAGAACTCCAGATTTAGGACAAATGCCAAAGCGCTATTAGTTGCATCCTAAGTTTATGCGGGAGGTATGTAGGTGAACAGCGATATAACAATCTCTAGCCCTTGTCGAGACACTAGTATATGTGGCTGTTTCTCCTCTATTAATTTTATTCACATGGACACTATTTCATGTGAATTCATAAAACTAGTGGAGGGGAATGCGTCATATAGTGTCTCCATTAGACTCCTAGTGTCTCTATAATGGAGACGCCACCCTATATTGCACATAAATTGACATGTGGGTTCACACGTAATATTGTGTTTCATATAAGGATATCTCTTTTATAGAGATCTGGTGTTTAGGGGTATATTCTATGGTGTCCAAAAGACCGTGTCTCAACATCCCATTGGGTGTGTTGGGTGATGGGCCCTGCAACACACCCAATGGTGTGTTGCCACACAGTCCTTTTGACACCATTTATGATGTCTAAAGGAAACTATAAAAAGATCGGGCGTCTAGATCGTTTTAAGCCCTGCGGTGAAAGTGGCGCGTGAGAACCTTGCCACATTTACAAGAGTGGCATCAGTTCTTTCACATGGTGTCTAGTGATATCATCAGTTGGAAGAAGATAGAGAGGAAAATAGAAAAATACGAACAGAATATGTGAGGGAAGGAATTGGTTTTCCTTCTCTACCTTGTCGTGTTCCCGAATTAATCCAAACAGAGTAAATAAAGTTGGGAATATCGATTTCATTTCCCTTTACTGATTGCAGTATTATTGATTTCAGATCATTCTTATCAATATGTCTGCTGTGGGTGCAGTACGAATATTTCGGCCACTTCTGGTGATCGAAAGCTCACCTTCTTCTTCATCTTAACACTTTGGTTTCTACACAGTGATGACTTCTCCTCCTGCCCTTCTCCTCCACCTTTGATTTTCATCGAAACCTCCATAGCAAAATTCTCTTCCCCAGATTTAGCTGCCAAGTCTTCAGAATCTCCAGCGAGTGATGGATGTATCCTGTTGGTAAATTGTTTGGACACATGAAAACTAGGTGAAGATAAAATCCAGTCCTCCAAAGTTATCACTTTACAGTTACCCTTCAACTGCTGATGTTGGTGTCTCTGCTGATTTTCTTGTTGATGGGAGTGCCGCTTCTTTATTTTCGACGCTGTCCATAAGCATTTTGGCTTCATGAATTGCAACACTGATGTCAGTCCATTTTTGTCATTGGAATCCTTCTTTGAGGAACTATTGGAACTAACACGCCGAAAACCACAGAATGTCAATCCCATTTTTACCCAAGTGGAAATGCAAACAGAACAAGTTGAAGATGCTTTCTGAAATTGTTGAGGTTATAAAGAGAACCTTTTGACGGAATCTCCAACTGGACGAATTTTCATAGGAGAAGATACTGTCAGCTAATAGCGGCTTGGATAAGTCTGATTTAGAGTAATAATAAATAATAATTAGCCATAGTTACCAACGTCTACTAAGCGGATGGCTTTTTCTTCTCAAAAGAGAAGTTCTCTAGTCAGTCATATTCATTTGGTACAAGGAAACATAGGATTTATGGACGATGACAAGAAAACATTTGTGTCAGCACGAACACAACAATATGATACTTGGGTTTATTATTATGTGATGTGAGATGGCACGAGTTCGGAATGGTATATAGTTGAGCAAATGACAGAATAGCATTTTCTACGGGGCAATATAGACATATATTGAAGTTGATAAACTAGTCAGAAGATTGTCCAACACATACTACTCTAAATCACTCGCATATCAAACAAGTATCCTTCTACAGAAACTATTCCGACAACCAGACAACAAAAGACATACTCTTAGTCTCGACTATTTATGGTGTACTTGGAGCACTTCCAGAGATGTGAGATGCTGCATCCTCTTTCGATATGGCAACATAGTTCACCGGAGCTACTGGCCTGTCCCTCTTCCCATCCCTATTTACTGATCTGGAATCATTCTGGTGTGCATTAAGAGAAAGGCGTCGGCTTGCAATTCCATTGGTGCCTCCATTGGCTCGTGGACCTACCACCTTCTTGGTGCCAGGTCGAGCTGGGCTCGGTGTTGCACCAAAGATGGCTTCTTGCTCTTTACTCATCTGATCATGAAACTTCTTCTGATCCTGCAAAGTGCCACAGTAGAATTTAGGTAACAGACACATTGGTAACAGACACATGACACAAGCATAATGCAGCATTAAATAATGTTGATGATACAAGTAACTTGACTGACTGCCAACAAACGACATTCCAATTTGACTTAGTACAGAGTGGTGGGCAAAAAGACTTACCCTCAACCTCTTTTTCTCCTCTTCCCTGTCTTGTCTGAGTATTGCATATTCATCCAGCATGGCTAGGAGAGGAACACCATCATAAGTGAATGTTACGCCACAATCTTGCTCCCATGCTCGAGTTTTAGCAATCAAGGTATCAACAAGAGCTACAATAGCCAGAGGCTTAAAAATTAAAAAAGAAAAAAAAATACTACGAGGACAAGGTGGATGTGGGTTACTTGGATATAAAGTGCTAGTTCTCTTTTTATTAGAACTAAAAAACTAATGCGGTCCAGCACTTTATAAATCAATCTGAAAGAAACATATACCCGGAATTTTATTGACCAAGATCCGAGCCTTTTCTGCTCTCTTCAAATTCAAATGTGCACCTCTGCTAGCATTATACCTGTTCTCGTCCTGTTTCACCAACGCAATACACATCAACAACAAAATATACAAGTGGAAGGCCACCATGCCAGTTTTCAATAGCTATCAACGCAAAGGAACTCATTATTACAAAAAACTAACGATGTCTTTTCAAGATTTATTTAAAAGAATGTAGATGTTGTAGAAGATACAATTCATCTATACCAAAAGTCAGTTACTTTACTGAAACAGAGATGCAGAAGAAATCAAGGTTTATTGCTACTGGTTTATTGATGTTAATTTGATTTATCCTTCTCCTTCCAACCCATTCTTGATACTAAGATGATGAAGAAAAAATTGATTTACTGATTCTCGACTATGATGTTTAGTTACTTCCATTAGCATTTTGATTTATGTTCTGTACAAGAAGTTATCAAGTTAAAACCCCAAACCAAAATACTAAAACAACCACAAGCAATTGGGAAAATTGCAGATTGCTAGGACAGGGAATTAGATTCCTGAAATATAATAAATGATCACAAAAATAAGTACCGTGGAGGGCCAAATTAGCCTAGTAAATTGTGTGAGTAAGTTTCTGACATTTTCATATTGTCTGTGAAGATATGCACGAGCGTGTTGCTGGGAGAGGAAGGACAGAAATATAATTACCCTATTGTAGTCTTCAAGCCAGCTTTCTTCTTCACAAGCTGACATCCATTTCTCAACCTTATCCAAAATTTCCTTTCTGCTCAAAGTCTCTTCTTTTGCTCTTGTAATCTGATTGTCCATGTCAGCCAGTAATTCCACAGGCTCAATGTTCCCTGAATCAATGAGCGCTAAAATTTTTTCTCGAGCTGCATCAGTATCAATCTCTATGTGGGCACGGGCAAATATCTCTTCTAGCTCACCCTGCTTCTTAAAAGCAATTTCTTTCATTCTGCTAGCTTTTAGCTGATCAAGTCTTTCAACTTCTATTTCGGCCTTCACAAATACAGAAATGACCATATTAACAAAATTGTGATTGTACAAATGAATTGAACTTTCACATAATAAAGAATTCCGGTAACCTGTTCAATGAGGTCAAGCGCAAGAGCTCCAGGAATGGAGACCTCATCCACTGAGGCCAAAATATTACAAGTAACATGGTCAAATAGGCTTCTTTCTTCTTGGGGTGTGTCCATCAAATTCCAAAGATCAATTAGCTGACTTGATAATTCTTGAAGCTGTATATAACCAAAGTCAAAATTCGTTTGCATGGGTGAAGATGATCCTCAAAGAAACAAGTACGTCACCCATATCCTTTTGCACTGTTAAAAGGGAAAACGACCGGCAGCCAAGTAATAAGAAATTGCAATTATAAAATTTGAGTAAATACCTTCTGTAGCCTCTGTTTCTTATCTTCCTTAAGTGCTAAGACAGTCTTAGCCAATCTAGATAGTGTGTCATTGCTTATGCTTTTAGACTGTACACCTGTAGAATCATTTAGGCTTGGATGCACTTCAGTGACAGTAATGAAAAAGTCCATGCCGAGGACAGCACAAAGATCATGCACAGTGCTCACAAATTCAAGAACCTTGTGCAACCTTTCACTCTGCAAGATCAAGAAAGACGAATATTACAAAATCAGCTAAGCTGCAGCTAACAGCTGATCCATAAGAAGATAAAAAAGACCTTACCTTTTCTTTTTGAAAATCTTGGAGCTGAGCACGAAACTCGTCCAATTTCTTTAGGGATAGATCAGTTTCGTCAACAGAAGGACTCTCCACCGGTTCACTGGCCCCAACAATTTCTGCACATAACTTTTGTATTTGAGATTGAACATCAGAAAATTCTTTTATCCTTTCTTCTTTCTGTTTCCACAGTTTTTCCAATGCAGGAGCTATAGCTGCAAGCTGATCCTTGATTGTCCCTGAAGTTGTCTCAGGCTGCAAAAGACCAAAAATGACTTTAAGATGTGGTTAAAAATCTGCACTTAGATACACATGAGAGAACTTTATTCTACTCCAATCCTAATGATTATTGTTTCTGTAGATGCAACTATCTTAAGACTTCCCGTATAAATTGACCCTAGTTGCTTACAATTCCAACATAAGATTTCTCTCCAAGTGCCGAAAGGAGATTTGTGAGTTCAACTCTAGCATCAGCCAATTTCTGAAGAAGTTGTGCCCTAGATTTCACAGCTTGCTCGACCTTTCTCTTGTATACATCCAAGCACTCTTGTTCCAGCTGGAGTAGCATTTTATCCCTTTCCTCATCACTCTCTCCAACTTCATCCCAAATTTGCTGCACAAAAACAAGAATGGTTTTGTGTCAGCACAGAAACTGGAATGTGCCTGAATAAAGAGAGTGTGAAAATCGAAATCAATAAAATTCAGAAATTGCTTGCCTGCAGTTTTTGCAGTAAGGATCCACAGCTAGTTTGTCCAATAAGAGAACTTTCATCATCTACGGCTGCCATCTTCTATAGCTAAAAGAAAACCTGAAAGAAGATTCAATTCAGTCTCATTCTTTCTACATAACCGGTTTTCATCAGTCATAACCATATCTTTCACAGAGCCACGACATGACATAGTGATTCAAGTGTTATTTAAACCAACAAGTCCTAGTAAACACAACGCTACAACATTCATAATGAATATCAATATATAGCGGTGAGTTTTCTTGCTAAATATGAACTTAATATAGCCAAGTAATAGCATTTAAAGGAGTCTGGTTCAAAGTCAGATTCGTTTCTCCATCAGAGAAATCATTTTGGTCCTAAATTTTGTTTTTGTTTCAAGAATTCATAAGAATTGGTGAAATAATCAGACTTTACCCCCCAAAACACAATAAACTACAAAACAGTAGTGTGCAATCAATTTCATGTGACTGTAATTTGTAGGTAAAATCCTACTTCAAACAAAACAAGTACACCATATCCAATTAATAAGAGTATAAGACCCAAACTGCTAAATATTTCAAAGAAGAATTATATTCTAACTTGAACAACCTTACGAAAGCTTATATGAAAAGGGAAGAATCACTTAGCCCCGGTGCTTCAACTTCGCTACAACCAGAATCCGCGAAAACAAGATTAGCCACAGCTACAGGTCAACAGTTTTAAGCACCAAAAACACAATATTACGCAAAACATCCCACCAACATACTTTTGGAGTTTCGACAAGAAAGAGTAAAACCCTCCAAAAAAAAAAAAATAATAATAATAATAAATTAAGTATTAAAAACCCTGATATCAACTCAAAAATGTGCCCAAATCCAGCACCAACACACGCTACATTCACTACAGACAAACACCAGAGCCACTTTCCGACACTCGGATCTCAAATACACCACTTCACTCAACTCAGACAAATAAAAACAGCAAGCAATCACATGAACACTCACTAAACACAGCACGCACACATTTCCAAGTTTTTACGCAAAAATCAGAGAAAAAGCTGCAATGAAGAGAAATGCTAACCAGATCGTACTGAATCGATAGGGTTTTCGGGAGCTTGTACACTCAGATCTGGTGGATTATTTTATTTATTTCTTCTCTGCAATGTGAAATTGAAAGGACTGAGAGTGGAAAATCCGAAGCAAAAGGACAAAGAAAGGGATATATCGAGTCTGGGCATGGGGCCGATATATACGTCGTCGTCGGCCTTTTATTATTATTGTCGTGAAAAGTGAAAGATCTTGGGTTTACGATTTCGCTCCCCTTTTCCAACATTATTCACTAACATGATGCCCGAATTTTATACGAAGAGAAATGTTATTTACATATATAATATGTATAAAATTTATACACTCTTCATGTATCTATTTAGATAAATATTCTTAGTCTCATTTTCCTTGAAATGATAATTTTTTGGAGTGTATATAAATGTAAATGTGTGTGTACAAATTTGATACACTTTATATGTATACTAAATAACATTCTTTTAACAATAATGTGTAACACCGTTCCCGTTCTCCTAAGCATAATAATATGTCAACCATGATATGTAAAAATACAGGTGCATTTTTTTCGTGGAAAAAAATATTGATTGGGAAAATAATGTATTAGCCTGTTCATAAGAACATTTTTGGTGCATAACAATATGTAAAGACTATACATTACATATATGAATACATGCATACATAATGCATTTTTTGAGGAGCACTGGTCGATGCTCATATGGAAGGTGCATATTCACACATTTTAGCACACAACAATTCTGTCCCTGTGCCAATTCCCACCGGCCCCAAAAATAAAAAAAAAAAAAAAGAAAAAAAAGAAAACAGGTATTTCAAGTTAACAAGGAACTTACATGTGACGTTTTTAGACCCTATTTTTGAGACATTTGAACTTATGTGTAGATTGTTGATTAATTTGAGGTACAATATTAGAGTACTTCTGAAGTACCGAATATTTTCTTGTTTATGGAGTTACGTACATCTCTAATTTTATCATTGATTGTAAAACTTCAATACTGCTTGATTAAAAAAAAGTACGTGCATAATATTGATAAATATAGATCTCTATATCATCCATGAAGCCTTTTTTTTTAAATCCTTCATATATTCTCTCTATAATTGCTATTTAATTGTGTACTATCTATTAATTGTTATCTATACTCATTTCACTTGAACAACTAAATTCTCACGTGTGCGTTGCACAGGAAAAATACATATTAAATTACTTAAAAAAATAAATAATATAAAATTTAGAGCAATTATAGGGAGACATATAAAAGCAATATTAATAGGTGATATTCTTATGTGACATACATTCATTGGGTGATGATAACATCATTGCTTTTTCATTATCCTATACAAGTGTGCCACATATACAGTGTCACTTATTCATGTCCCAATTTCATGTCTTTCTAGAATTTTTCTAAAATTTATAAGTTTTTTTTGTATAATGAAATTTTATAAGATTACGTTACCTAATGAGAAATAATGAAGTTTTAACATTAACCAAACAATAAACAATAATGTAATTTTTTCTTCTCATCTTAATGTAACTATAATTTAAAACAAATTTTAACTCGATTTTTATCGTTAACGTAAATAAATATCATTTTAATTTTTTACACTAATTTAGATAAATGACAATATACAAAATAATAGCTACTTGGGTAGTGTTGTGTGCTCTAAAAGTATTTCTTATTCGAAACTAATGAAGTTAGATATAATGCAGATTATATAAATTAATAATACATAAAAGTAGTCATATATAAAATAGTCGTAATTATTAATATTCATTTATACTGGGAAAAATTGAGAAAGAATTACAATTATAATTTTCAATTAACTTAACCTAACGATACATATATTTAATTTCTATTAATTATAAGCTACAAATTTAAAGATATGTTAGAAAATTAGATAATCAAACATATATATAATTTAAAATTTAAATGATGATAATTATCTATTATTTATAAAATTCAATGGTGAATCGTATTTTATTATGGTGAATGAATAATGCAAAAAGTGAATAAAAAATTTTTAAAAAATGAAAAATCTAGAATACCACACAGATTACCGCAATATGAAACAAACTGTCTAAAAAGATCATAACTAACAGATTTTTTGACGGGAAAACTGCGATATAAAAGTACCACGGTTCCTTTCATTTGATTAATACATAAATTTTTGTACACATGGCTTGCCATCCACATCTTTTATTGGAGATTTTTTCCCCTTCATTAGTTTCTATTTTTCTTGCGATGTATGTATCAGACAACATTATCCGCATTGAAACGCCCTAAGACTTCTTTAAGCATTAATGACACCTTACTTAAATTGAGAGTATCATTCGAGGTGAATGGTAATAAGTAACACTGTTTATTCATTTTAAATTAATTTTTATTATATGAAGAGAAAGTAGTACCATTTTCCATATATATATATATATATATATTGTAACTTTGGAGTTCATTAACCCTCACAGATAATTTGTGGAGCTATATAATATATAAAACAAGCTCAAAATCGACTCTTTTAATGAATTATTAGTCACAAAATGGTCAACGCGAAGGGAGAAATTTCAATTTTTTAGGTGAAATGAAATATCTTAGAGTGAACTAAAAATGCTATGGTTTTTCATGTGGCTTCAAATTGGTACAAAGATAAGGAAGCAAATGATTGGCATGATTAGTGTTTTATCTTTTTATTAGTTATAGAAAAAAATATTAACTGAGCGGAGCTCTAAAGATGCGAATCTCCCCTATATTATATGTCCCGTGAACCTCAGCAAAGCTATAAATTATATACATTCACTCAAACCAACTTTTTTAAAAAGCTGAAACTTGCATGCACATTTTTAAAAGCTATTAATTTATTATAATTATTATTATTTTTTAATGAGGAAACTTCATTCATTCATAGCACCAGAAATAATTAAAAATATGAAAGAAGGAGGATTCTCAAAACATTGAATGGAGCTTGGCGTAGAACCAGATGCTTTCACTAGGCGATGAGGGGCATGATTCACAAGCCTCCAAATACATGATAATTTAATTCCATTAATCTCTTGAGCTTAGTTTGTTGATGGTTGAGGCATTATTAGAAGATCCTTTCAAATGTTTATTAGGATAATCACAACTATGGGAAGGTTTTCTCTCTTATTCATACAAAAAATTAAACATTTGTTTATCATTTCCGTCCCCCATCCTCTCTAGCTGTGTCTCTGCTGATTAGATTTGACAAAAATGCTTGTGTGCTAAAAAGCTAGCGAGCCGGCAAGCCTCTTAGCAAGCAAAACTTGGATTGGCGAGCCTGTGCCGCAGCCTAGCTGTTCGGCTAGCTACTTGGGCCCGGCTGCCCAAAAAAAAAAAAAAAAAAACAATGAGCGGAGCTCAACTCTTGATGCAAAATTTTATGTTAATTCAATTCTTCTACCTCCAATTTCAATTTATGCTCAGATTTCATGAAAAAGAAGTATAGTAGTGCTTAGAAACAAGAATTTCATTTATGTGAACATTTATAAAAGTTATTTTTAGAGAAAATTTTTAAAAGCTTAAGAAAATAACTTATAGTATATTGGGTGTTCAAAAAAGAGGGCAAAAACTTGACAGTATTATTTTCGTCCTTGTCTCTCTATTTATTGGTGGGGAAGGGCATCCACTTTTTCCGTCAACCTATTGATCCAAAACATAAAAAGCTCCAATGCTTCATTTCTTAGACACTGCTTGTTATTATATTGATACATTAAGAGTTTAAGACAATATGAGCCCTCAATTGCATGTTCTATTCGGCGTAACGAAATTCAATTTCGCAAATAGGTAATCGTCTCCTTCTTTCTGAACCACTTCCTTGTTGAGACCCTTTCTGGTAATGTTTTCACATTATTTTTGCCGTCATAAATTTGGTGCCAATCCACTCGTATTGCAATTAGAAATCCTGAAATTCATCTTGTGCCTCCCGTGTGCGTGAGGGTACAACTCTCCTGATTATACTTCATATATATTTCAAATGCATGGAATTGGTGTATTGAATTGCATATATGATCGGTCTATGGAAATGCATGTTGATTATTTTTATTTATTTATTCTTTGAGCATGTTGGTTTTTTATTTATTTATCTTTTTTTTTTTTTTTGTGAGAACCTTTTCTTGTGGATTATTGATAAACCAGCCTAAATTTTTTTAACGGAAAAATGCATGGTAATTTATCATTATCTTGTTAATGAATATTAGATATAAGTTTTATAAACAGTATTTGTTTAATCAATTGCAGATTTTTAGGAATTTGTTTATGTTACGACTTTTTGTTGTTAAAGGAACCAATTACCCTGTTGCCTGCGTGTAAACTTGTTGATCAATTATGTCTCCCGGGAATAGAAGCCTTTGGCTTTTGGCATTTGATGCTGCTCTGGCGCTGGTGGGGATAGTTTGGCATTGAGCATTTACTCTGGGGATTTATCTTCAGACTTCAGGGAGGAAAAAGGAAAATTTGACAGAAAAGAGAATCAACTTCCTAAACTTTTTGAATATAGTGATTTTCAGGAAAGCATAAATAATGTCCATTAAGTTATTAAGTATTACTTAGCATGTAAAATCTAGGTAATATAGATTCCTATAACTTGGGCTGATTGCCGGCCATAATCTTATTTGTGTTTTTGAGAATGTGTTGTACTGACATTGTCAAGTGGCCTAATTAAGATGGGCAATTTTGAACTACTATACTTTGTCTTTTAGGAATAGTGGTGTAAGATTTAGAGAAGTTGAGAGTTAGAAAAACATGCAAATTCTTATATTTTTCTTTGGTTAGCTTGACATGCAATTTGATGTAAATGCATAAATTGATAGAGTAATCGCTCTTGTTATAACTTCCTTGTACACTGGATTTGAAAGATTAGTTTGTAGAATCCCAGTAAACATAGTGGCAATACGTCCAACACAAAGATTTGAGAGCAGATGAGAAATTGTTCACGAGTTTCATGTAGGTTTCACATGAATTTTGGTATCTCATTTTATCATGCCTTGTTCAAAAAATGAGGTGGTATTTTGCATTTATAACAATAGAGGCATTAATATCTGATCATTTAATCAATTGAACATTTTCGTAGTTTATTTAACCTCACAACTTTATCCAACTCAAGGTATTTGAACACTACCTTGAACGACATAGTATTCTGTCAAAAATCTTGCGGCAATTCACAAGAATATCTGTAGTACAGCGCTTTTATTAACTTATTATATTTGAGCCCTTTATTCAGCAAGGTCAAATGGTCCACAATATTTACTATAGTAACTTTATTCAGCAAGGTCAAATAGTCCACAATATTTACTATAATAATAATAACAGCAAAATAGTTTCTTTTGTCTTCTTTGGCTGTTGGTGAAATTCTGTTTTTTCTTTTATTTTTGTTATCTTGCTATTTAAAGTTTGAAGAAATATCACCATAGCTTTCTACTTTTCTTATTGTTATGGACAACTCACGCTATATTCCATTCTAATCAGGTGGTGAAATTTTACCGACTTGCTGCTGCAAGTATTCTTCTAACTTGTTCAGTGTGAGTTATTCGATTTGTGATTGAAAAAAGAAGATGCAGAAGGACATGAGTCCTCCTTTACCTTCAACACCTTCTGCTCGAACTCGTCAGCGTAGATGTTCACAAGAGGTGAGTAGTGCATAATTTCCTTTCGCAGTTGAACAGGGAGGGTTATGATTGCATGCAAGACCTTTGCACATTGCCGTAGATCTGAAAAGAAGTTTGAAAACGTCAAATAATTCTTGTTACCATCAACCATAGGAACCAATCTTGTTTAATTAAATAAATGGTTACTTGCATATTCTCTTAATAGCTTCTTATTCGAATGGATAAGATGACCTAAAATGGAGCTACAGAAGGTAGTTAAAAATTCTTTTAGCATCTCAATTGACATCGACAGTGGAAGAGTGGAATATGATAATTCTTTTACTTGTATGGTGAAGTAAGTTGATCCTTTCTTCTGGAAGTTGAATATTGTTATCATATTGTTTAGAAATTATATTCCTTGTGCAAAAATCATTCAGTTTTTTTATCTAAAACCTCAACTTGGAAGGAGGAAAACAAAAGAAAAAATTTCTAGTTTTTTCTTCAAGCAATAGTGTTACTGCAACCACACTTGCCACGGTAACCAATAATTATTTTCAACAGTCGGTGGTAATGATATTCTTGATAGCAGTTAACCTGCCTCAACTCACTATGGAGTAAATAGTTGATACTTGATATATCTTATGGCTCTTCTTTTGTTACCGTTGAAACTTGGGCAATATGCAACATAAGCAACATCAGTAGCATGCCTACTCTGATGAAGTACATATATGAATGTAGAGGAACATAATTTGATGCCCAGGACAGCGAATCTACTGACGTCTACAGTAGTGGATTCAATGCTCAACCAGTGTTTGTATGTTGTGTTCTGAACAGCTCAGAGTACTAATAAGATACTCCTTGTGGTCCAGGTAGGTTTGGGGATTTAGGGGGAGAGGCATTATGTTCATTTAAAAGCTTGTAAATGATTTCTCTTGTATGTGACTTCAGTGGTTTTTTTGGATCTAAATGACCTCAAATGAAAGTGGTAACTTAGAAATTGCAGCTCTCCTTTTTGGTACCAGGCTTTTTCTGACGTAAATAAATTGAATGGAAGCTACTTACTGGTGAATGACCAAGACAAATACAGATCCATGCGGATTCGTACATATTCATCTTTATGGATGCTTGGGAGTCTCATCCTCACTATTTATTTGGGTCATCTGTATATTTGTGCAATGGTTGTTGTCATCCAAATACTCATGGCATCGGAGTTGTTCCATCTACTTAGAAGAGCACAGGAAGATAAGCGTCTTCCGGATTTAAATTCATCAATTGGTAAGAAAAACGAAGTATACATTTCCACTCAAAATTCTGGCTTTGCTTCTTAGTGTTCCAGAATAGGTTTCTTATTATTTCTTTTCAAGTTTTGGTAATTACGTACCACAGGCATTTTTTCTTTACGGCAATGCTCTAAGTATATGGCCGCATTCTCAGTCAACAGCTTGTCAATACTGTGACTTCAGATCAGTTCTTCTATAAGCTTGTGAGTGGCCTTATCAAGTACCAGATGGTCATTTGTTATTTTGCATATATCGCAGGTTCGTCAAATTTTTACTGCTTGCACAGGAATTATTGACCCCAAAAAAAGAAAAAGAACAAGTGTCATCCTTAGCTTATAACTGATTGTCATTTAAATTTGTCATTCATGTTTATAGCATATGATTTTTCAGAATGTAAAATTCTCTCATCTATTACAGGAATGGTGTGGTTCATTCTTAGTCTGAAGAAGAAGATGTACAAGTATCAGTTTGGTCAGTATGCATGGGTGCATATGATTCTTATTGTCGTCTTCGTACAGTCCTCCTTCACCGTTGCTAATATTTTTGAAGGAATATTCTGGTAATACACCAAAGTTGTAAAGTTGAACTAGTTTCTCTGATATATCCAAGCGTATAGCATCTAATTTGGTATTATGTTTAAGTGGCTGGTATTTCTATTACATTGCTAGACTTTTTTTGCGGTTAAATAGAGATTCCCAGCTGCTGCTTTGAGATTTAGATCATACTCCATTTTCTTAAGATTCTTCTAATGAAACAATGCAGGTTTCTTATTCCAGCATCCCTTATAGCTGTCAATGATGTGGCTGCATACTTTTTTGGCTTCTTTTTCGGGAGAACACCTCTAATCAAGCTATCCCCAAAAAAGACATGGGAGGGGTTCATCGGAGCATCTGTCACTACCATATTGTCTGCATTTTTGGTAAAATTATCATGTCTTTGGTCATCCTCTATTATCCTCTGCAGGTGTATCGTTTTGGTGCATTTTTATAATTCTAAGGTTGGATTCTCTAAAGCATGATGACGAATGAAATTTTGTTAGCACGTTTCTCCTATCAGCTGCTGATATTCACTAGCATGATTTGGATGTAGGTTAATGAGAAAGCTGTTGACAGTTTTTCTACAGAAATGATCTCCTCCCTCCAACTGGGAGGAGATATAACTCTCACTGTTGATGTGACGCTGCCACATTAGCACTGTCATGTCATCAATACAAGGCAGAAATTGATGTGGCACTGCCATGTCATCACCCTGAGCTAACATGTCACTGTAGGAGTTACGTCTCCTCCCCACTCAGGGGAGGAGATTAGCTTCTTTTCATCTAGGACTTCCATGCCATGATGTAA
>CAVNYN010291266.1:0-21145 GCA_963692815.1 Nyctanthes arbor-tristis | reverse complement strand
CCAACTTAATTTTGAGGTCTAAGTATACATGCTTTTGGCATGTTCAACCTCTTTGGTGTGTTTAACTAATTATCTTGAATAAATAATCGAATATGTTGCTATTTAGTCCCAATAAGTTATTATTCAACAGTAACATTTCTTGTGACTTGTCACATCCTCTAGTTACATTTCAATAAGAAGAAGTTTCTTAATTCATATATATATATATATATATATATATATATATATATAATAAACGTACCAAAATCATTAGTACGTAATTAATAATATAATATAATGTGATCCTTAGATTCAAAGGAAGCAATGTCACCATTGAACTAACTTAAGGGTACCACAGTTAGGGTGGAGGATCTGAATACAAGAAAACAGCAAAGAAAGGATTTTTTAAAAAATAAATGTAAGCATGACTTAAATATTTGTTGATAGCAACTTTTACCAAGAAGTAATAGCAATTGGATAATTAGTTGTACAAGTTTAAATTTAGTCAATATTATCCCTGCTTCTGGTACATTATTCTAACTTGACAGAAAAAAGTTGGAATCCAAGGTAGCAAATTAAGTATATTAAGCAAAAGGAGATTTCAGAGTAACAAATTTCAGAGAATAAACTAACAGAGAGAACTATAACACGTAAAACATGTAGTTTCCACATACAAGCTCAAATTTTGCAAGTGCATTTCTAGACCTATATGCGCTATACCAATTATGCATTGTGCATTAATGTCACACATTATGCATTTGAGAATAAGACGCTCTTCCGATCTTAGAGATTATTGAGGGACTCAATTTAACAATGGGGAACCCACATAGTTCAATTCCCAATTTAACAATAGATTTGACCTCGTTGAATCTATATGTCAGTTCTTGATTTTGCGACGGAGATGAAATGCTGTAGGTACTCTATATTAGAGTCTCACGGACAAAATGACTCGATGCACACGTTTCGTGATTATACATAGTTCTACAAAATTTAAAATAAAAATTACGAATTAGCTAGGAAGCAAATAAGTAAAACGCATTCCAATTTTCTTAGCTGCAGTACGTAGAATTAATTATCCCAACAACTTAAAATTAGCGAAAATGCTATTATGATAAGATACCAAGATGACAATGTTATTTTAGACAGTGGCTTCGATTTGATAGGAATAGACTCTCGCACATTTTTCACGAGGGTAGTTAGATTGCCAATCCTCTTGCCTCATAAGGTTTGGGTAGATATAGAGTATGAGGCTCATGACTTATCATAAGGGACTCATGGACTTCTACAGATGGATTGCCATGCAAAGATAAATTATATTTTTATCTTCATTTTTTTTTTAAAATCAGTAATTATATTTTACTGATTTTTTTTTTAAAATCAGTAATATATATATATATAATATGATAGAGAAAAGTTACAGGGAGTTTGAGGGTTGAATGCTTGATCTCCTTAAAAATGAAAAATATATATATATATATATATATATATATAAGCATGGGCGGAACTAGGCCCCAGCAAGCCCGGGCCTTACCCCGTGTTCAATAAAAGTCTTAAAACACATTATTTCAATTCCTTGTCTCTAAAACACCCAAAAAATATTATTTCCAAGTTAATTTTCCATGCGTCTAGCTAGGTCTTTCTGTTCATTTTGTTTTCGTTTACTCTTATCCAGTACTGATGGTGGATGCTGAATGTGATGAGGATGAGTGTGAGGATCATTGCCAGTTTAAGATGGGATATGCTAATGGATGCTGTGAGTACGATGGCTGCAAGTGCATGAACGACGACTGCCCATGTACGCAATACAAAAAGTTACTTGCAAAATAAGTAACGAACGCTACTTTTTAAATGTGCTTTCTCTCTAACAGACACATTGAACCTAGTTCATTTACAGGGGGAAGTGAAGGGCGAAAGGGAAGATTAATAAGGGATAAAGACTGTAGCGACTTAAAATTTTTGATAAAAATTGTAAACGCGTTTTATAAAGTCGCTATAATCTTTCGGTAAACAATTTTATACTCGCACTCGTCTAGTTAAACTTTGAAGCCCAAATTTTATGCGTTTGTCTCTAGCCCGTAAATTTCCGAGTCGTCTCATTGTCTAAATTTCTTTTGATAATCCATTTACATAATTTGGCCCACTATGGTCATTTTCCTTCACAGATTAACAAAACGTGGTGAACATTCATATTTTTTTTTCAAAATAATTCCTTCCAATCCTTCCATATGTGGGCAGCCATTAGACAAACAAAGGAAAATTATCACCTAAATCTATACTAATCACCAAAAATTTCTGCAGCAAACTTATTCTCCTAAATCAATTCATATCAATCATCAGCTCAATCCTCCATTCATTCCTAATTAGCTAAGACAAACAAGCTCAATCCACTCTCATCCTTCCTTTCTAACTCCCCAATCCACAGTATAAATAGAAGCCACATCCATCACTTTGCATCCACCACCAAGAGCATTCAACACACTCTTTTCTTGCTCCATTCAAATTGGTAAGGCTCTTCACTGTCGCCACCACCAAGCCGCAGCCCCGCCACTGCCGAACCAAACCCGCCGCCACCATCGCCGCTCCTTTAGCCCAAAAGCACCCCACACCCAGCCCAGAAACAAAACAACCACAACCTACGGCCGGAAACCCCAACTCCGGCCGAAATAGCTCAAACCCGCAACCCTCCCTCCGACTGCTCCAAACTCGAACCGTGTCTCACAAACAACTCCACCCAGCCGCTGCCTTTCAGCCTCCCCAATGAAGCTTCGAACCACCACTCGCCGCCATGACCTCCGTTCTCGAACCCATCGACTCGCACGCTCTCTCCCGCCTCTGACTCCCTCTTTTTCTGTGATGACCTATCTTTCTATTTTCAAGCTCAACATTTACACGGAAAAGTCAAAGGTGGAATATTCAAGTTGAGGTCAAGTTAGACTAAGATGCAGTAATTTAATTTTGGGTTTATAATTTAAGCACTTAAATAAGTCGGGATTTATGTGAAATTATACGATCATTTGGGGTTTAATGAAACAAGAACCGAAGTCAGGGACTTAAATGAAGTAAAGCCAGAAGTTGAAGGACTTTAGGTAAATTTTCCTATATGCCTAGAATTTTCTCTTGAATTGGGACAATTGAGGCATACGTACATAGAGAGGGAAGAGAGGCAGAGAGAGAGCCGAGAGAGTGAGAGGTCGCAGGAGGCTTACTCGAGCAAAAAAAAATAAAAAAAAATGAAGAAGCTTAGGACAAGAAGAGGCTCTTCCGATCTATTCTATCAAGTAAGTATTAATTGTTTTAAGCTTTAATTTGTGTAAGTTTAAGTGAAAATTTTCATTTAAGGTTTATGAATTTCTTGATAAATCAACACTAAAACCTTGGCATAAGTTGTTTTGTATGGTATAGGTTGTTTTCTATGAGCTAAGGAATAGGGATTTTAGTTTATATATGGACTATGTAAGAAAATTGGTGTGTGTATATATACATATTGGTGTGGGTATAAATATATATGGGAAAAAAGAAAAGAAAAGAGAGAGAGAGAAATCAAGTAAAATCAGTGGAGTGCATGTGCCATTTGACATTGTATTATATAGTACATATATATACATAAAAGAAAGATGAAAGAAGAAAGGAAAGGAAAGGAAAGGAAAGGAGAGGAAAGCAGGCAGAGGCTACCGAATTCTGCCGAGGGAAAAAAATAAAAAAATAAAAAAATTTGGAAGATTCTAATTAGGAAACGAGAAGAAGAATACAACAATTTAACATAAGTAAGTGATATTTTCTTTAAGCTTGATTTATATAAGTTTAAGGTATAAATTATGTTTAGGAGTCTATGGAATTTTTATGAATATGTAATGCTAGGTTGTAATTTTATTTAATTCATGTTTTAAAGACATCAAATTTTGATTGATTATGAAATTTGGAGTTCTTGAGGTTATTATAAGAATTTATAGTAAGTAGTAGAAAGATGAAATTTTATAGGAAGTAAATAAGTTGAAATTTTACATATAAGCTGATATTATGATTTTATGGAATAACAGTAAATTTTGGTGAAGTTGAGATTTAATGAAAGTAATGAATGACTAAAAATTTAAAAGCAAGAGTAAAAAATTTTGTTGAAGGCTTAAGAATTTATGTTTAAGGGTGAAGAGTTAGTGTTATTATCTTAGTGGATAATTGAGATTTTAATATATGATGGTATTGCGATTTCTAAGACAGAGTAAAATAAAGCTTGGAATAATTATATGAAAGGAAGCAAAAGATGTCAATATTGAATCCTAGGAAGCCAAGTATGAATTTAATAAAATGACTTAAAGGTTGAAATTATTATGTACACAGTTCTGCCCTCAACTTTGGAGGGTCATAAATGATAGTATATATTGAATTTTAACACGATACAAGTTGAAAAATGATCTTCGATGAGTTGACTATCATCCAAAATTGGAATGACACCATTTGGAGGTCGGTAGGAGTTTTTATGACATATTTTGTGAGGCTGGTTAGTTTCTAACTGAGAATAGATTTTGGGAAGTAGAAAAATATTTTGGAGTTCCCAACATGGTTTTCTTGAGCTCAATTTCATATATGATGAACTTATGTGAGTTTTCTATCTCCTAGTAGAATTTCATAAGCATACAACATCATTCGTGATTTTAAAATGGTTTTAAATGGACATTGCCTAAATAGGGAAAAAAAAAAACTTAATGATCATTGTTTAAAGAGTTGCATAAAGCCTTGATTCAATAACGGATATACATGTTTGACGGAAGAGTTAAGAGAGGATATAAATTGTGGTTAGTAATATGTTTAAAGAAAGATTTAGAAAAATATCTACTCGAATCTTATTTATTTGGATGGAAAGAAACAAGTGAAAAGGGGGAAAATGTGAAAAATGAAACTATATTTGAAGATATGTAAAAGTGAGATTAATCAAAATAGAAGAAGTTCATTAGAAAGGAATTGAATGTTAAATGGAATTTTTATATAATGTTACAGGAAATGTTAAGGGCTAAAAGGAAGTGAAGCCGGTGAGTGGAGATTCTTTTCTTCTTTTCTTTCTAAATGAAAATATATATTATGCTTTGATTTCACAGAAATTCGTAATGTTTCATGATGAATATATTTCCATGAAATTTCACGAAAGTTGATATTTCTTAGAAAAGTTCATGTGAATGTTTGTATGAAATGATGCTTCATGATTTTAAAGAATGTTTGAATTGATACATGATTTATGATGTAAGAGAACCCCCAATTTGTATCCAACACTATCATATGTCGCCTACGGGCGAAGGGGCCTATAGCTCAAGTTGACCAAATGAACGCCGCCCAGGCAAAGGGGCCTATGTGCTAGCTATGGCTCAAGCTGTTTAATTGTACCCGTAGGGCGAAGGGGTCATAAGGTACCTATGACCCAAGCTGACATCTAAGCGCGTATGACTTGATACCTATGACCCCGTTCCACCAGTAAATTTAGGGCATTGAAATAAAACACGTGAATCATTGCACGAAAATGTATGTTTTGAATTCCTCTTTAAAATTTTGTCTCTTTCCTATAGTTATTTCAATAATTCACCATGAAATTATTGTTAATGAAAACAATATATGACATAAAGTGAAGACAATATATGAAGGTTACATAAAGTGGACGACTTTAGACAAACAAAAATAATCGTGCTATCTATACACAAACAGTAAGGGTATTTCTTTAGGATAATATATATTTAAATTTAAAAAAAAAAAAATTGCTTGCAATAATCATGCCTCCCTAGACATTTAGTTATTTCCACACCAAATATGATAATCTCCAATGAATGAAAGAGGGGAAAAACACCTTACTCCAAAAAGCTAGAGAACATGTCAAAATAACAAGAAAAATTACGTAGAATATTGGATTCCCTGTCTTATTTCTCGGAGTAATGAACTTACACTTCTCAGCATGATCAGACTCCTGCCCCTGTAGGGTGAGGGTCCAATCATAAGGATCTGCTGGAGGGCCTTTTGGTGGTATACTAGAATCCTCAGTAGAATTATAGGCATATTATGTTTAAGATTTTTTGAATCTCATATTATGTTTGAGATTTTTGAGCACAACTTTTAGATAAAATATATGATATGACAGCTACTTAACACTAGCCTAGGTGGTAATGTGGGCGGTATTAAATCATATGTATAAGTGGAGTTAATGACATGTACAGGTGACCCAACTTGTCATGCATTTAAATTTATATATCACCCATGTCATTGTTAATTATTTTGCAATTTTCTATGAAGTCGACGCGGGTTCTGTTTATAGAGCTTGCGTGTTTAATACTTAATTTGAGGGAAAAGTCACGGAGATAAGCACGCGTGGACTCTATGGAGACTATGAACCTACTCTCATTATCTAATCTATATATATAAGAGACACAAGAAGAGCTTCTCTGCACACAACTCGCTATCTATATAACTCTCTCTCTCTCTCTCTCTCAAATTTAATTAAAATGGATGTTTCAATGAGGTTTCTTGCAGTGGTTTCCCTCTTGCTATTGGTTTTCATGTCTTCTGGTTGGTACACAATTTTATTTTGCTTAACCGTCTAAATTGATATAAATATTGGGTTTTGATCATTAGTTATATTTTTTGTTTTTAATGTTTTGCAATCCAAACAGTCCAGATGGTAGCTTAATTTCAATTAAACTTCATGTATATATCAGTTAAGAATTTTTAATGTGTAAATATGCATCACGCATGGTCTGGACAGAATCATAGTCGTTTTTTTTCATTAGTTTATTTTCTGCTGCTGGGAACTTTTATGTGTGTATACACACACACACACACACATACATGCATGCGCATAAGAGGGTGGATGGATGATAACTCTTAGTAATCTTATGTTGTACAGAGATGAATGGTCCTCTTGCAGTTGGTGCTCAAGTTCATTTATGTAGCAGCGATGAGGAGTGTGAAAAATTGTGTAGCAGTGAAAATCTCCCTGGATGTTGTTTAACATTTATCCGCCCTTCCTTCTGTCACTGCTTGCATAGCAGCAGCGACCACTTGGTATGTCCTCATGAGAACAATTTCCAGCTAGTACCGAGTCCGACAAATAAAAATAAGATAATTGTTTACACAGACGAAAAATTAATAAAATTAACGTGCTTTGTGTATTCACTTGTCAGTTTTTCATTTTTTCTGAAACACCAAGCTTGCTACTCTTCTTGTACCAAAAAATTTCTCTCTGTTATCTTATTTTTGACTATGCATTATGGCAGTGTGAGCTAGCTCTAGTGGAGGTTCGTAAAAATCTGATACCTGATCGTGCAACAAAGGAGCTGTCTTTTATTGTCGAGGAGCCACTCCAGTAAATTTGCTCGATCATGATATGTCGGCTCTCCCATGAATTATAAAATAAATAAATTAAATAAACTGTGGTTTTCAGTTTGAGACAATATCTCCGGTTGGAGATAGTACTAAGTTGTGGAAGTGTACTGGTGTTCAATAATGAATAATAAGGTTCTTCCGTTAATCATCGCAATCTGATTCTGATTCACAGAACAAATTAAATGTGATTTGATGTTTGATATATAATTATAAGTTCCGCATAAGTATATGAATTGTGTCAAGGATACAATCAATCCAAAGATTCAAATGATTAAGAAAATTGCAAGAAATAAGAATTGTGTGCTTTAAGAATAAACCTGAAACATGTGCAGTTAAACATGCTTATGTATATTGGCTTCTCGAACGATAATTTAATGGACAACATGATAGTAAATAGTTTATGAGAAGAATAAACACTAATTTTAAAAAAAAAATCAACACATTCCCTCCAACATCAGGGAATGTGGCGAACGTTTATAGGTATTGTTGACAAGTTTTGACAGTGTGTCAAAAATGCCATTTTTGCAATTTTAAAATCATAAGGTGCTATTTTTGAAAATTATCTAAGTTGAAAAAAATTTAAATTTTACAATTTTGAAAAGTGTCGTTTCTGCAATTTTTAAAGTGGCATTTTGTAATTTCTAAATTTATAAATTTCCATTTTTTAAATGATTAGTCGTTTTAAAAAAAAAGTAATTTTTGTAATTTCAAAGTAAGAAACTTTTATACGTGAAAGTTTCAAGATTTTAAAGTGGCGACGCAGCATTTTCAAGTTGGAAAAGACTGACAACGCCTCATTGTGGTTTTTAAGTCTCATCGCTTATGAAAAAAAAAGTAATTTTTTTAATTTCAAATTTGCAAACTACTATACATGAAAGTTTCAAGATTTTAAAGTTGCGAGCCGGCAAAACTTGCATAAAGACAGATTTTCCCATTTTTCCAATTGCTAAAAATTAGTTCGGAGTGGTCATGGGTATCGGTCGAATACTTCTCATTCCGTAGTAGATGTAGTGAAGGTTTAAGGGTATTGCTGACAAGTAATCAAAAAATAGCCGTTTCTACGATATTTTCAAGAAAACGCCATTATAGCAATTTCATATCATGAGGTGCTATTTTTGAAAATTTTAAGTCAAAATGTGCTACTATTGCAATTTTTCAATTTTGAAAATTGCAATTTTCTACAATTTTTATGTGTCATTTTTGCAATTTTGTAAATTGGCATTTCCGCAATCTTTAAATTTATAAATACCCATCTTTTCCCGTTTAATCGTTTTGAAAAAGTAATTTTTGCAATTTCAAAGTTGCAAACTACTTTACTTGAAAATTTGGAGATTTTAAAGGTTTTTTTTTTCTTTTGTTGGGGGGGGGGGCGGGGGACAAACGTTTTTTGAAAATCATAAGTGCAATTTTTGAAAATTATCAAAGTTAAAAAATTGTTAAATTTTACAATTTTGAAAATTGCTGTTTTTGCAGTTTTCTAAAGCTTTTATGTGTTGTTTTCACAATTTTAAATTCATAAGGTGTTATTTTTGAAAATTTTAAAAGTCAAAAGGTGGTATTTTACAATTTTTCAATTTTTGAAAATTGCTGTTTTTACAAATTTCAAGCTTTTATATGTCGTGTCCGTAATTTTGAAATCATTATTTTTGAAAATTTTTAAGTTAAAAGTGCTATTTTTGCAATTTTCAATTTCAAATTTTGTTGCTTTTGAAATTTTCTAATTTTTTATGTGTCATTTTTGCAAGTTTTAAAGTGGCATTTTTTGCAATTTCTAAATTGATAAATTTCCATTATTTACTCTTTAATCCCTTTAAAAAAATGATTTTTATAATTTCAAAGTTGCAAACTACTATGCATGAAAGTTTCAAGATTTTAAAGTTGTAAGGGGGAAAACATTTCTCATAAAGACAATTTTTTCCCTTTTTTTCAAAATCTAAAAATTAGTTCGGCGTGGTCATGAGTATTGATCGTATACTTCTCATTCTTGAGAATACGAATGAGAAGTATACGATCAAAAAGTTTGGCGTGGTGATGGGTTTGGGTCGTATACTTCTCCTAAATGTGGGAATGTGGCAAACGTTTTTTTGCAATTTTAGAATCATAAGTGCTATTTTTGAAAATTATCAAAGTTAAAAAATTGTTAAATTTTACAATTTTGAAAATTTCTGTTTTTGTAGTTTTCTCAAGCTTTTATGTGTTGTTTCACAATTTTAAATTCATGAGGCGTTACTTTTGAAAAATTTGAAAGTCAAGTGCTATTTTTACAATTTTTCAGTTTTGAAAATTGCTGTTTTACAATTTTAAAGCTTTTATTTGTCATTTTTGCAAGTTTCAAATCATGATGCGTTATTTTTGAAAATTTTTTAAGTTAGAAGTGCTATTATTGCAAATTTTCAATTTTAAAAATTGTTATTTTTGAAATTTTCTAAAGTTTTTGTGTGTTGTTTTTTCAATTTTTAAAGTGGCATTTTTGCAATTTCTAAATTGATAAATTTCCAATATTTACTGTTTAATCATTTTAAAAAAAAAGGTAATTTTTGTAATTTCAAAGTTGCAAACTACAATATATGAAAGTTTCAAAATTTTAAAGTTGCAAGGCGACAAAACTTTCTTAGTTTTTTCTCATTTTTCCAATGGCTAAAGATTAGGTTGGAATGGTCATGGATATTGGTCGTATACTTTTTATTTGGGAGTGGATTAGTGAAGATTTAAGGGTACTGTTGACAAGTTGTCAAAAAATAGTCGTTTCTTATATTTGCAAGAAAATGACATTATCGCAATTTCAAATTTAAGTCAAAATGTGCTACTTTTGCAATTTTTCAATTTTGAATATTGCTACTTCTGCAATTTTCTACAGGTTTTATGTGTCATTTTTGCAGTTTTGTAAATTGGCATTTCTACAATCTCTAAATTTATAAATAGCCATGTTTTGCGGTTTAATCGTTTTGGAAAAGTAATTTTTGCAATTTCAAAGTAGCAAACTACTATATACTGGACAATTTGAATCTTTTTTTTTTAAACTAATGAAAATGCATAAGTGAACATATATGAGTGACTAGACTATAAAAGAACAACGTGCTCATGTGTTAAAAATGAACTTTCTCTTATATGGGATGGCCGTACATGATGGGATCCAGCTTATATAAAATGTTGCTGATTTTAATAGTTGAGCACCGTGTTCTGGTAAAAATATTAAATAGAAGAAAATAATTTTAAAGTACTTGTAAGTTCTATACAACTTAGAAATAAAATTTATTATATGCTTAATTTGAAGTTTTGAGCATTGACGTTGATCCTTTAATTATAAATTAGCTAATCATCGAATCATAAATCTATTTAACTGAAAATGATATATACTCCCTTCCAAAAAAAAAAAAAAAATGATATATACATTCCGTAAGCATATTTCTTTTTTCAACTTTTCATACATACGGCATTTTGATATAAGGTTTTCCAAATAAATCCCCTTGCAAATTCAACCAAGCTGCATTCGATCACCCGATGCTATGAAGAAAGATGTCGTCGGAAATATTCGACTTCTGACGGCAAGCTGAAGTCGCCGGTAATTTCTCCTAATTATATTACACCTGCAAAGAATAATAGTTTCAATGATCATGAGACTCCTTCTTAGAAGAACATGTCACAAGAATTGGTTTATGTTAAATTGTTATGATCACTTGATCTAAAAGTTTAAGCTGATAGATCGAACTAATTTTATATTATTCATTATATTATATCTTCAACACGCTCATTCACATGTAGGCAGAGTTTTTCCCATTAAAGCTTAACATGTGCAAACAACAAATTTCATTTAATTGGGTGACGCGGAGATTTAAACCCAAGACTTCTACCTGCTCTGATACCATAACAACTTAACATGGTATCAGCTAATGATAGACCGATTCTAGGCGCATTGACAGTCGAGTGGACATATGTTTGCATGTCACAAGAATCGGTTTCACCTAGGAGCTTCCACCATAATTTTAACAAAATCACACTTATCTTACTTTTCCACATATCATATTACTTTCAAATCACATCACAATCTAGTAGCATACATAAATCATGTAAATGTTATGAAAAAGTAGGATACTTGTTCTTCAAAATATGATGTTACGAAAGGACCATATCATTGCGAATTAGCAACTACTATGGATATAATTAGATGGCAAAGAAGTATCAACCCTATGCACTCCCATTAAAACTCTCTCTCGATTTCAGTTTATATTTTTTTTTCTTAAACACGATAATTAATTGATATATAAATCATGTTATCTCAAACACGCCATTACTAAAATTGGGGAAGTTTCACGTACATTACAAGGATAAATATTATAAAGAAGCAAGAGTGTTAATTAACCAATTTGTTCATGTCTCTTAGAACAAAATAATATATGACAAAAAATAGAACTCATTTAATGTGATAATATGTCGTCTCATTGATGACATTGTTACGTGTGTTCATGTGAATCATTTATATCAAACTCAAAACCCATTGCATGCGCGCGCGCACACACACCTTTATTATTATGTTGTTTAGTACTATTTGTGACATTATGTATAATTATGTTTTAAAACTTTGCATTTGAAGCTTGATCATGGGAAGTTACATATATAGCATGTTTTAAATATTTTAGGCTTTGTTTGATGAAAGAGTGGAAACTTGGGGAAAAGTTGAGTACAAATCTAAATTCATTTTTTCCCACCACTTTTTATAAATTTCTTTTGATCAATCCGAATTGTATTTAGCAGGTGTTGAGGTTTGATAATATTGACAATTGTGTTATTAAAAAAAAAAAGTGAAAAATACGACATTATTTCCGGACATATTCATTTAAAGTTCATGATTGAACATGATATTCATTAAAAACAAAAGATATTTTAAAATAACTAAAAAATTAAAAAAAAGAAAAAAAAAAAAAAAAGGAAAACACCCAAACCCACCCCACCCCTCCCCTGCCCTCCCAAGGGCTGCTGGAAATGGCCTCCGGAATGCTGCCATTTCCAGCTAGCAAAATGGGGGGTAATATTGACAATTGATTTTATTAAAAATAGTGAAAAATACAGCATTATTTCAGGACATATTCATTTCAAGTTCATGACTGAACATGATATTTATTAACATGGCTACAAATTCCACAATGTAGTCTCCGAGTAGAGATCTACATATTATTACATTATTTAATCGGGTTCAACATAGACTCAACTGAAGCCGATCAAGTCTACAATTTATTTATCACATACTACATTGCCATTAGAATCTGTAGCCTCGCTAGGGAATCATCAAGCAAATTTTGTCTCGGTCTCGGACTGCGACTCTCCCAGCTTGGTGAAATCAATCTGCTCGGTAATTTCAACTCTCACGTCTTTTACTCCTGCAATTGATTCAAACCACTTATATACAAGTACATATAGTTTTACATTTTTACTGTGGGAGTTAATTAATTAGATTCCCCTACCAAAGCGTAGTTTAAGTACTTACGTGGACAGGCAGCTGTGCAACGACATGGGCCACGAGGTCCCGGGCAGCACCAAGGCAATCCTAGAAGGGAGCAATAGCTAGAACAGAGAGATCGGGTCACAGCAATCGCTACCAGGAAACTGAGCATCCACCATGACTGGGCTTCCGTTCATCATATCTGCTTCAACAATTTAGCGTAGAAAAATATAAAATAAGTTGAGTAACACTACTTGCTTTAATCATTTGTTAATTGGCATTGAATTTTATGAATTAAGTTCAAACCAGTGGAGAGAAGAGCAAGAAACAAGAAGGAAGCCACTGCAAACACCCTCATGGAGAAGTAGCACTTCATTTTTTTTATATGATATATGAAAGATTAATGTTATACAAATTGTGGTATGTGTTGGTGATGTCGAATCCCTTGTTGAATCCCTTTATATATAGGGTTCAAGTCTGTATTTCTGAGGCCATGGTTGATTTCATCATTTCTCTTCCACAGAATTAGATAAACTCTCTAGGGTACGTCAAAGAGAACACGTGATGAATTAATTAATCATAACAACAATACTGTTTATGTGTACTCCAAAATTATTGTACAAATGGTCCAAAGTTTCTCAAACATAAAGATTGATAGAGGTAGGTTGGGATGTGGATTTTCTGAGAATTATGAAATTATTGTCAACAAAGACAAAAATGTGACTGTGACATAAATTGACCACTTTGTACACACATAAAGAACAATGAACCACTATTTCTTGGCGTACATTGTAAAATAAGACTTGAATTTCAAGATTTTCGACAAATGTACATTTTTTCACTGTATCTAGATATGATTTTTTTAAGGAAATATCTCGACTTCAAAACTCCAAGCCGGAGATATGAGTTTTATTGATAATAAAAAATCTTACACTCAAACGGAGAGGGACATATGTACCTTACCTCCAAACCTATCTAGATATAATTGAATATAGTCATTTTTCACTATGAAAATATGTTTTATCAAGATACATGTAATTTGATAGTATCTAAGTGGGCTTCCAAATTCTCCTTGGTTTGTCTTGTAGTAGTAGTAGTAGTAATACTTCATTAGTGAACGGGTAATTAAAGTACTTATCGAAATCAATATGCACCTAACGGTGTTATTCTTTAAGAGGGTTAAAATATTAAGTTTTGTTTTCTCCATCGAGAGAGAAATACTTTTGCTAATTTTTGTCGCATCATTTTTCGTTCCTCATACTGATTCTTATCCGTGGATTGATTGTATTCCATCTTGTGAAACCGCATAATGTAGTCTTCAATTAGATATCCTAATCCGGTTTAACGTTGACCTCTACTCGAGAATCTGCAGCCTGATCATACATGCACATAATAATCATCAAGCTTTATTGATTCACTACTCTCAGACTCTCCATTCGTGAATTACTCTTGGCCATGGATGATTCATGGTATCTTTTGCCAAATGAAGAACTCTAGTTAGACAAAAAAAAAAAAAGTGGACAAAAAATTTCACAACATAGTCACATAGACATGCATGTTGCCTATAGGATTATCATTGATTTAAAAGCGACGTAGTACACCATAGCAAATATCACATTCAAAACCAATTTTCTGGTCTTAGATTAGTCGGGATTGGTCGCTGATTATCTTGTATTTTTTTTTTCCAAATACCATAACTCTTTGCGGAATAGGATAAATTCTAGTCCAAAAATTAAAAAGAAAAAAGAAAAGTTAGTCACATTTGTGGTAAGAAACAAAATTTTGTAATATTATTATGCGAGAAATTGTGGTCCAAAAATTGGGACATATATATCATGTACGTGACTAAGAAAACAAAAATGAACGAAGCCACTTGAATATAATGGTATGCACACATTAATGGATGGCATATGTGGTCACATATGTTATCTAATGTTGTGTGAAAAATTGTTGTCCAAAAATCAGGACAAATACTAATTACTATATAGCGTTTGTGGTTAAGAAAACAAAAATGGATGAAACCACTTGAAAATAATGGGACGCACAATGGATGATATATCATAAAGTGATGACAAGTGATGTTTACTAATATAAAATGATGCAAAACTGACCGAAATAAAAAATTCTTAACAAATATACATCGTCTAATTATTATAATATGTTAACCAGGGTATAGCATGCTTCAACAAATTAAATAACTACAACTACTTTCTGTCCTGCATAGATAATCCCAGCTATGACGTTGCTATTTTTCCAGCTCAAGGACTGATTGGTTTGGGACAATTCTAAGGGATGAGAAGGAGAATTCATTAGCTGTAGATCGGGGAATTGCAAGGACTGTCTCTTTTTTTTTTTTAGGGTACACGTGATGAATTAATGATAACAAACAATACTGTTTATGTGGACTCCAAAATTGTACAAATGGTCCAAAGTCTCTCACTGATAGAGGCAGGTTGGGAAGTGGATTTTCTGAGATTGATGAAATTATTGTCAACAAAGACAAAATTGTGAATGTGACATAAATTGACAACCTTGTACAGAGATAAGTCGACAACTTTTTACAACTTTGAGCCTTTCAAGTTCCAAAGAATGAACCACTATTTCTAGGCGTGCACGTAAATAAGACTGAGCTATAATATTTTTGACAAATGTACATTTTTTGGCCATATCTAGATATGATTGAATATATTTTTCACTATGAATATATGTTTAATCAAGATACATGTGATTTGATAATATCTAAGTGGGCTTCCAAATTCTCCTCGTCTACAATTGATTTATAATAATAATAATAATAATAATAATAATAATACATTACACAGTAGTAAATGGGGTAATTAAAGCACTTACAGCTCCGCAGCTCGAAATCAGTATGCATCTAACGGTGTTATTCTTCAGGATAAAATGTTCAGTTTTATTTTGTTCGTCGAGAGAGAAACACTTTTGCTAATTCTGTCGCATCATTTTTCTTTCCTCATATTGATTCTCATATGTGGATTGACTATATTCCGTCTTGTGAAACCTCATAATGTAGTCTTCAAGTAGAGATCCTAATCCGGTTTAACATTGACCTCTACTTGAGAATCTGCAGCCTGATCATATATGCACGGAATCATCAAGCTTTATTAATTCACTAATCTCAGACTCCCCATTGGTGAATGACTCTTCGCCATGGATGATTCATATTATCTTTTGCCAAAGGAAGAATTCTATTTAGACCAAAAAAAGGGACAAAAAGTTTCACAACATATAAATGTTCAGGGGTGGATCTAGAATGAAGGGGGCTTACAATTTTTTTTTAAAAAATATTCTGTTGTAGAAAATGAGCGAAAAGATTATAGTATAATAAATTTTACCTTTTAGTTTGTATATTTTTGAGGTACTATCAAATTGAACAATAGAATATAGGTTAAAAAAATGCAATACAAATATTTTACAATTGTTAAGTCATACTTCTTTCTCAAATTATATAATAATAAAAATGCAAGCACGTAGTGGAGCTGGACTTTGAAATAGAATTAAGATTATTAATCTAACAACAATTAGCTCTGGCTTGAGCTCATTGCTTAAATTTTTATTTTCTTTTTCATAATATGCATCATAACTATTCACCAATTCTTCAAAATAGTATCAAGAACCTACTCTGATGATTAAGAAGTATAACTCGAAAATAAGCAAATGAGATATTCATTATAAATTATATTTCTTGAACTTATTTCAATCTATCACTTTTAAATCACAATTACAAGCAAATTGAAATATGTGTTATTGAAGTAGGCTTTGGGTATATTTCAAATTAGTAACTAAAAGTTATCTAATACGATAGTTGAATCCAAAATTGATCCAAGAAGTCGCCAACAAAATAGGAACTACTTAAAAAATATTAAAAAATATTTCTTAAATATTTTTTAGGATCGGTGGGCTTGAGCCCACCTTGCCCATATGATAGATCCGCCACTGTGTTGCCTATGTGATTACTATTGATTTAAAAGTGACTTGGTATGTCGAAAAATATGATTATGCAATGTGTAAGTTTTGTTAAACTTTTTGTATGTTTTTCCCCAAGTAGCATAACTCTTTGCGGAAAAGGGGATAAATTCTAGTCCAAAAATTAAAACGATAAAAAAAGAAAAGAAAAGATAGTCATATTTGTG
Source organism: Nyctanthes arbor-tristis (assembly GCA_963692815.1). Lineage (NCBI taxonomy): Eukaryota > Viridiplantae > Streptophyta > Magnoliopsida > Lamiales > Oleaceae > Nyctanthes > Nyctanthes arbor-tristis. Next base: position 4,219 of record CAVNYN010291266.1, on the reverse strand, counting down.
GTAAGTAACAAAATTTTGTAATATTATTATGCGAGAAATTGTGGTCCAAAAATGGGGACATATATATCGTGTACGTGACTAAAGAAAACAAAAATGAACGAAGCCACTTGAATATAATGATATGCACACAATGGATGGCATATGTAATAGCGTAGTGTGGTCACATATGTTATCTAATGTTACGTGAAAAGTTGTTGTCCAAAAATCAGGACAAATAGTAATTACTATATCGCATATGTGGCTAAGAAAACAAAAATGGATGAAATCACTTGAAAATAATGGGACGCATAATGGATGATATATGATAAGGGGATGACAAGTGATGTTTACTAATACAAAAGTGATGCAACGGACCGAATAAAAAATTCTTAACAAATATGTATACTAGTGTGATTCATTATATAAGTTAACCAGGGTGTTTATAGCATGATTCAACAAATTAAATAACTACAGTTACTTTCCTTCCCACAAAGATAATCCCATCTATGACGTTGCTATTTTTCTAGCTCAAGGAGTTTGGGACAATTCTAAGGGATGAGAATGGAGAATTCATTAGCGGTACGTAGATCAAAGAAGTTGCAAGGACTGTCTTTTTTCTTAGGTGAAGTTGCAAGGATATTTAGTGTCAAAGAATCCAAAGCCAGTGTCCTTCAAGAAGCTATAAGCTGGGTTAAATCTCTTAATTTATCACGAGTCATCTTTGAAATCGCTGCTAAACAAGTAGTTGACTCGTTCCACTCGGGGAAACTGGATAATGATTGTAAGAATTTTCCCAAATAATAATAATAATAATAATAATAATAATAATAATAATCATCATCATCATCATCATCGTAAGGCATTACTGCATTAGTTCATGATAATAGTGGTTTTGTGTTCAATTTTGTAAAACGCGAAGCAAATTCCGCGGCTCGTGAATTAGTCAAGATTGCTTTGTCATGCATGGTGGTAGCACTATGATTTGGAAAGAGGTTCCTCAATATCTAGAGGCCTCCTTGATGGACGATTCTATTGATTCGGAGTATCAATAAATTTTCTCCTACCAATAAAATTGTTGGAAAAATAACATTTATGAACAATTTTCCTTGTATACCCCTTCTTTCATTTATTATTCTACTTTAATTCTACTTGTCCACTAATAACAATACATACTAAATATGAATATATGAAAATTAAAAAATTTACTAAATGGACTACAATTTGAGACAGATAATAAGAAATGAATAGTGTACTATCTTTACATGAAGGAAAGTGTATTTTAAAATCAATCTATTCATAAAATTAACATATATGGATTTGATGCCTCTTGATCAGTCACTGCCGCGGGGCCGCCGCGTGCCATCAACGTGCACATCGCTGGAAACGTGTGAATAACTTATAATAATTGCAAAGTTTAATGAAGACAAATATGGACGTGGCATATATGAAGTCACTTTGTACAAATAATAATATTAAAAATTTTCAAGCACATCCTATCTTATGTAGATGTATGGATGCACGTAGTGGCATAGCTAGATGTTATTGTGGAGTTAGACCGTGAAGTATATGACTAAACTATTTTTATATATATATATTTTTTTGGTCTTCTAAAAAAAATTGGGCCAAGGGGGTCGCCTAGGCCCAATGTGGTCCCCTGGCTAAGCCCTTGGATGCACGCTATGATGTAAATGCTTTCATAATAATATTGCATAGATTGTAGATAAATATTGGGATAATTTTATTTTATTAATTATTTTTTTTTTGACAAATCAATACTGGGTAAGAAGATTTAAAGATATAATTACTAAATTATATCCGCATCTTTAATTACTATTATCCTACCAACCAATTAATTTGACATATATTTTTGTGAAAATTTTCAAGCACCTCTAGGAGGCCCAGAGGTGCCATAGCAGTAGTGAAACAAAAGTGTCGAGCAGTGGAATTTTGGAAAGGCAGATGAACATAGAATATCTTGGTGGGTTGAGGAACTGCCCGCGTCCTAAGGTATCTTATTTGTCAGCGTTGGTAATGGGATTATCTTTGGTGGTTAATTTGGGAGATGGAGATTGTTAAGGATCAAATTCAGATTGTAGTAGAATAAATTTAGACAGTGTAAGAAGTGAGATTGATAGGTAAGTGGAACCGTCTTGAAATATATTGGTTGTCTTCAATATGGACCACCAATAAATATTATCAACTGGTATAACTTTCGCGATAAGCTTATTTGTCATCAAGAATTAATCAATGAAATGAAATGATTAACTAAGTAAATATCAATTTATTAATCATGTTATAATTCTTATGAGTTTTACTTCTAGGTTATATTCTGGTTCATAACAAATGCAATTTATTAATCATGTTATAATTCTTATGAGTTTTACTTCTAGGTTATATTCTGGTTCATAACAAATGAAGCACGGACCCAAAAAAGAAAAAAATAAAATTTGGGCAACAATATAATTGTGTAAATTCTTTATTTATTTATTTATTTATTATTATTATTATTATTATTTTTGTGTGGTTTTTACTACTGATTGCGTTCAGTCCTTATAGGCAACTCTCTGAGCACTGACACAGGGCAAGGCCAACTCATGGGCATGCATTCGTCATATCTGCTTAAGCAAATTAGAGTAGTAAGTTAATTGTATATGCTATTGTTATTTAGTATAATATATGCATGAGCGCCTGCATAGTTTACCGAGTTCGAACCAGTGGACAGGAAAACCAGAAGCAAATTATAACCTCAAACCGCAACTTAAAATGGATATTAAGATCTAGTAGTGTGTGCAAAAAGGAACGTGTGATAAATTATGAAACAATTATTTTACGATGAGTTACCTGTGAAAAATTGTGGTTCAAGATCATATCATCTTGCGTGGATGATTCTCTTTTTCAGAATTGGATAAACTCTATCTAGTATACGTGCAAGAGAACACGTGATAAATTAATGTTAACAACATGTTTATGTACACGCCAAAATTGTACAAATGGTCCAAAATTTCTCAAACATAATGACTGATAGAGGAAGGTTGTGATGTGGATTTTCTGAGAATGATGAAATTATTGTCAACGAAGACAAAATGTGAATGTGACATAAATTGACAACTTTGTACCACAAAAAATATTTTCTGATAATGATGAAATTATTGTCAATAAAGACAAAATTTGAATGTGACATAAATTGACAACTTTGTACCACAAAAATAATATATTGCCTTTTCTTAATTTGAAACGACATTTTCAATCTATAATCACGTTTAAACACTTACATATGTCTGAGTTTTTAAGTTTCTCAACACATTTTTCACTGTATATAAATATGTCTTAGATAGCATCTAAGCGGGTTTCCCAATAATAATAATAATAATAATAATAATAATAATAATAATAATAATACATTATAGGGTCTTTTTTTTTTTAGAGATATCTCAACTCGAAAATTCAAACTCGAGATATAATTTTATTGATATAAAAAATATATAGAGGGGGCCATAAGAACCTTACCTCTAGTAATCATGCAAGTATAATTGAGCACCAAGATCTATCCACCATGGATGCACGCATCTAGAGGTACTACCTCTAACACAAATCAATTAGTCAAACTATATTGAACAAAAACAAATGAAAACAATTAAGCAGTTTCTTATATCATCCTGATATGAGGTAAAGACACATAAACAAATGATATAGACACGTGTTTTGATCTCCTGTCAATTGTTTACCATCCTGATATGAGGTAAACAAATGAAAACAAATGATTTTGATCTCTTGTCAATTGTTTGACAGTGTTATATCGTCATATAGACACGTGATGTGTAAAGACACATACCACACGAATATTGTTTCCGTGAAACCAATATTGGTTTCTTATATGTGGCATGCGTCTTCACACACCACGTGTTTGACAGTTGACAACAGAACATACTTTTATTTTCTTTGTTGAGTCCAACAAGCTTGACAATTAAGCCCACAAAAATCAAGGATTAACCCGTGCATTTTAAATCTTTTACTGTATAATGGAATTTCTTGAAAACTATTATTTTAAAAGGACCACATGATTGCAACTACCATATATATAAAAAAACAAAATATGGACGAGAAATATCAGCTCTCCATACTAATATATAGCCAGACTCATTTTTCTTTCAAATATATATATATATATATATATATATATATATATATATATATATAGCCGGACTTGAAGCCAGACAAACAAGGCCCTCGCTTTGGACCC
>CAVNYN010291265.1:7376-25832 GCA_963692815.1 Nyctanthes arbor-tristis | reverse complement strand
GGAAGGTTGTGATGTGGATTTTCTGAGAATGATGAAATTATTGTCAACGAAGACAAAATGTGAATGTGACATAAATTGACAACTTTGTACCACAAAAATATTTTCTGATAATGATGAAATTATTGTCAATAAAGACAAAATTTGAATGTGACATAAATTGACAACTTTGTACCACAAAAATAATATATTGCCTTTTCTTAATTTGAAACGACATTTTCAATCTATAATCACGTTTAACCACTTACATATGTCTGAGTTTTTAAGTTTCTCAACACATTTTTCACTCTATATAAATATATCTTTAACCAACAAACGTGATTTGATAGCATCCAAGCGGGTTTCCCAATAATAATAATAATAATAATACATTATAGCGTCTTTTTTTTTTTTTTTGAGAGATATCTCAACTCGAAAATTCAAACTCGAGATATAATTTTATTGATATAAAAAAATATATAGAGGGGGCCATAAGAACCTTACCTCTAGTAATCATGCAAGTATAATTGAGCACCAAGATCTATCCACCATGGATGCACGCATCTAGAGGTACTACCTCTAACACAAATCAATTAGTCAAACTATATTGAACAAAAACAAATGAAAACAATTAAGCAGTTTCTTATATCATCCTGATATGAGGTATATGCAATCCATCAGCGAGCAAGATTCCTCGCATTTGTCCTTTTAATTTATTCTTCAGCAATATAGCACCTGAACCCAATCTCTTCTTGCCCTTTGTGGGCCATGAAATTAGTAGCCTGGTTTCCTTCTCAACATACGTGTCTAATTTGAATATGCATGGTGAAGTTTGATTATTTCTGTAATCTCCATAATAGCATGTTGAATCTTCCAGGGGCCTTTACTTGCTTCTATAATCAAATGATAAGCTGTCCTGGAGTCAGTTTACATCAAGACCCTTGTTAAACCTCTGCTCAAGCAAAGCCTTAGGCTGATCAAAATAAAATACACTTTAACTTTAGTAATAATTACAGCCCCTAATTTCTGACAATAAGCCAAGATGACCAAACCTGTATGATCCCTAATAATGCCACCAGTAGCTACCCAAAAGCAATATATCGTTTAGATTTGAAGATGTTCAATGAAACTGATCACTCTTCCTATCGATTTAGCATGCAAGGGGGGTGAGATGATGTGCCTTTTGCCAAAATTATAAACTACACACTGTTTTCTTTGATTTTGATCTCCTGTCAATTGTTTGACAGTGTTATACCGTCATATAGACACGTGATGTGTAAAGACACATACCACACAAATATTGTTTCCGTGAAACCAATATTGGTTTCTTATATGTGGCATGCGTCTTCACACACCACGTGTCTGACAGTTGACAAGAGAACATACTTTTATTTTCTTTGTTGAGTCCAACAAGCTTGACAATTAAGCCCACGAAAATCAAGGATTAACCCGTGCATTTTAAATCTTTTACTGTATAATGAAATTTCTTGAAAACTATTATTGTAAAAGGACCACATGATTGCAACTACCATATATATAAAAAATCAAAATATGGACCAAGAAATATCAGCTCTCCATACTAATATATAGAGATCGGAAGAGCGTCGTGTATCTTTCAAATATATATATATATATATATATATATAGCCGGACTTGAAGCGAGACAAACAAGGCCCTCGCTTTGGACCCAAACTTGTAGAGGCCTGAAAATTGTGCTTCCACCTTTTCTTTTCTTTTCTTTTCTTTTTTTTTGGGGGGGGAGTGGTGGATTTTATTATTTTTTTCTAAGGGCACAAAAGTTTTAAATTGTAAAATTCATTTTTAATATTACTATCTCCATCCCCCATAAATAATCTAATTCCTATTTTCAAAAGATTAAGAAATTAACATTTAACGGTATTGGAAAAGCAAGTTCAACATTATTTTCCAATTATACCTTCTTAATTATTAATTATTATTCCACTTTAATAATGTTATTTTCCTTATAACAATATACATTAAATAGGAGTATATTAAAAAAAAAAACTACTATTCCAACTACATTTTCAAAAAGAAAGTTGTCTATATTTTTGAATGGTTGAAAAAAAAAATAGACTATATTTGTGGGAAATAAGTAGTATTTGATTTTGAAGTAGTACTTGTAAAAAAAACAAAAAAAAAAATAAAATTCGTAAGATGAATGCATGTTTTTTTTAATAGTTAGTTTGGTTGCAAACCCAACCCTAAGCACATTTCTTTTTGAGTTATGTTATTTGAACAAAAGTATATACAAAAAATCTAATAAAACTGAAACATAGCACTGTCCTTTTTTTCTACGTATCACATCATTTTTATATCAATACTAGTCATATGAGACACATGTAAACTTTGTTACTCTTTTTGTCTATTTTTTGTCCAACTAGAATTACTCTTTCTTTTCTCATAAATGTTAATAGGGTTAATTTCACATATGGTCCTCAACCTTTACACTTTCTATCAGTTGGGTACACAATCTTTTTTATGCAAAACCTTAAACACTAAACCCTTTCATAAGTTCACTCAAAAAGCCGCTTATGACATTTTTTATCCTTACTTTTTGGATTTAAAAAATCTAAAAAATAATAAAAATAATAAAAAAATAAAAAGGAAAATAAATTTTTTTCATACCTAACTAGTTAGTTACCCATTCTACTCATATCCCTAACTTGATTGGAAATAACAAATACATACAGTATTTTTCTTTTTTAGGGAAACTCTATTTTTTCTTACCATTTCTAATGGCAGTGAGAGGGGGCGAGAGCAAAATGTGGTTCTCTTTTTTTTGCTACTGGAAATGACTATTAGAATTTGTCATTTACATCTAAGTTGGCAGGTGGGAGTGGGTAACTAGGTATGTAGGGTGGAAAGAAAATTTTTTTCTATTTTCTTTTTATTATTTTTTATTTTTAATTGTTATTTATTTAAAAAGTAAGAGTTATTAAAGAAAAAAGAGTAAGATGTATAATTGTCAATTTTATAGGATTATGGACCTTTTGTGTCGATTTATGAAAGGTTAGGGACCTAAGGCATTGAAGAAAAAGAATGGGGACTCAATTGATACAATGACTAAAAGTTGAGGACCATATGTGAAATTTACCCATTTTAATGTTTAATTTTAAGCTTTAATCACTAAATTACACGTTGTGGTTCTTAGAACGTCTTCTGTATTTGTCTTTTTTCTTTTGTTTTTAAGGTGGAAGCATGTCAAATAATGTTGTTTTCATATTGATCATCATTGGTTACAAATTCCATATATAATTGAGATCTTCAAAGTAGAGATCCACATATAGTTTATTTTACTTAAAACCTAATCAGGTTCAGGTTCAACATTGACCTCTACTCAAGTTGTGTCCTACCAACAAATATATTTATCATCATAAATAAGCCATGATCAGAATATGCAGCCTGATCATAGACGCACCGTATCATCAAGCATTATACCGTTTCAGTACTCTCTAACCCATTGGTAATGATTGATGACTCTTGGCCGTGGATGATTCATGCTATCTTTTGTAGAATCGGATAAATTTTAGTCCAGTTTTTTTTTTTTTTAAAGAAAAAGTGTTATGCCAAGATTGTAATACCGGGTAGTAGTCGCGTAAACAGTAAAAACGCAGGAACAACACAACAATATGTTTCGGGGTTCGAAAACCCCAAGGAGGTTCGGCGACCAACTCTAACGCCTACTCCCCCTTATGAGCATCCACCAAAGGGATCGCCCGGTTCCACTAGAAACAGACAAATCAACAATGAAGGTACAAGATTCAAGTCACTCACAACCAGAAACCTAAAACAAAACCTAATATGAGAAATCCCCAAATGGTAATCACAGAAGATTACTGAACCTACCAAGGATACATCAATTAACCAGCCTATACAACAATCTAAGGAAATATACACCAAGTAATATCCTAAAGACACAACTAGGCTGAAAATCAGAGATTTTCAGAGAATGAACTTAGAGAATTACAACGACGAGGAAGAAACACACCAAACCCTAGAATTCTCAAAAACGTGTACCCTCTGATGGGCAGGAGAGAGAAAGAGCCACATAAATAGCCCAGAGTCAACTACAGCCTATATCCCAAGGCCAGAAGAAGGACACGTGGTAGCATCTCGATCGTCATAACAAAAAAGTGAAATGCAGAAACACGCTTAGTAACTGGGACCAACACTTACCATCTCCACTTTGATACTAGACTTTAGCCATCTCCTAAGTGGAACCTGACATAGACCTAAAGCTTCCTCTGCTCTATAAAACCTGCAAAAGAAAAATTAAAAGGAGTTAATAGACAGCAACTTTAAACAGTCACTAAACTTACCAATATGAATGATTTTGGTACTCATATCAGAAGGATTTGCTTGAGTGGGAATTTTAGCAATTTTCAAAATCCCTTTAGAAATAATATCTCTTATAAAGTGATATTTCGCATCTATATGTTTTGACCTATCATGAAACATAGGATTTTTACTCAAGTGTATTGCACTTTGGTTATCTGAAAATATAACAGCATTTTCATCAACAAAACCAAATTCCTTTAGCAAACCACTCAACAAAATACCTTCTTTCACATTATCAGTAGTTGCTATAAACTCAGCTTCAGTAGATGAAAGTGCAACTACCTTCTGAAGTTGAGCTTTCCATCTAGCAACTGTATTGCACAGAGTAAAGTAATAGGCAGAAGTAGATCTCCTATTATCCTTATCACCAGCAAAGTCTGAGTCAATGTACCCTTTAAGGGTCACACCTTCCTTACTTTGCTGAAAAACCAACCCCAAGCCTAGAGTATCCTTAAGGTACTTGAACAGCCACTTCATAGCCAGCCAATAAGTTTCACCAAGATTACTCATAAACCTCTACTCAGCACACTAATAGCAAATGCAAGATCTGATCCAGTGCAAATCATCAAATACATTACAGATCCAACAGCATTTGAATAAGGTATTTTACTCATTCTATCCAAATCATTATCAGTTTTAGGGCATTGATCAAAAGACAATTTGAAATGAGCAGCAAGTGGTAGAGAAACATATTTACAATCAGAAATAGAGAACTTTTCCAGCAGTTTCATAACATAAGACTCTTGATTCAAAAATAATAAACCCTTGAACCTATCTCTTACAATAGACATGCTAAGAATTTTCTTAGTAGGACCTAAGTTTTTCATGTCAAATTCTTGACTATGCTTATTTTTTATTTCTTGGATCTCATGTTTATTATTACTCGCCAGCAGCATATCATATTTACTTCTAGTAAAGCCAAGTCCAGTAACAAAAGTGTCAAATTCTTTTGTACCACTGTCATACAAAGATCTTTGTAACAAGCACACAAGACTAGTGTCTTTACCTTTTTCAAAACCAATAGGTTGCTTCATGTAAATCTTTTCATCCAATTCACCATATAAAAAAAGCAGTTTTCACATCCAATTGATCAAGTTCCCAGTCAAATTGAGTAACTAAAGCAAGAATGATTCAAATAGTAGTATATTTACCACAAGGGAAAATATTTCAGTGTAGTCTATACCCTCATTTTGCCTAAATCCTTTAGCCACCAATCTGATTTTTTATCTTACCTTTTCAGGGATAGTTTCATCTTCTTTTACCTTATATATCCACTTACAGTTAATAAGTTTCTGATCCTTGGTTTTAGGAACCAGCACCCAAGTCTGATTTTTAATCAGAGAGTTCATTTCCTCTTCCATGGCTTTCTGCCATTTAACTACGTCCTTAGATTTGACAGCTTCCTCATAAGTTTTGGGCTCATTCCCAAAAACATCATGATATACATAAAAAGACACATAATCATCATTATTGTATCTAGAGGAAGGAGTAATGTTTCTAGGCTGTCTATCCCTAGTGAGTTGATACCCACTATGTTGGGGATCAGGAAGTGGAATATCAAAATCGTTAACAGATTCATAAATGGTTTCATCCACAGTATCAGAAATATCAGTTACATGAGCAACATCAGATGAGTTATGCATATTGTTATCATCAAAATCGGAAGACTCCACCTCAATCAAATGCTTAGCAGATTGAACATCATGAACAACATGTGAATTTTTCAGACAGGGCATCACATTTTCATCAAAAATAACATCTTTTCTCATGATGACTTTATACCATTTCTGTTCATGCACCCAAAGTCTATAACCCTTAACACCCTCACCATAACCCAAGAAAACACATTTAAGGGATCTAGGCTCTAGTTTGCCAATGTTTTGATGAGCATATGCAGGACAACTAAATGTTTTCAGGTAAGAGTAGTTAATAGGTCCCTTCAACCATTTCTCCTCTGGTATCTCACTATTGATGGCACAAGCGGGATTTTTATTAATCAGGTTCACTGCAGTTTTCCCTGCTTCACCCCAAAAAGTTTTTGGAAGTCCAAAACTTAGTAACATGCACCTCACCTTATTTAGAATTGTTCTATTCATTCTTTCTGAAACTCCGTTTTGTTGAGGTGTTTTTACTATAGTTCTGTGCCTCGTAATACCATTCAATTTACCGAAGTTATCAAACTCTTGAAAACAAAATTCCAGACCATTGTCCGTCCCTAGGAATTTTACTTTCTGATTTTTGTGATTTTCAATAAAGGTTTTCCAATCTTTGAAAATAGAAAAGGTTTTATCTTTAGTTTTTAACAAAAATATCCACACTTTTCTAGTAAAATCATCAATAATCAGCAAGTAGTATCTATAACCAGAAGAAGTAGTAGTTGAAGAAGACCCCCACAAACCATCATGCAAATAGTCAAGTGCAAAAGTAGACTTATGTGCAGCATGCAGAAAAGGCAATTTTAATTTGTTTACCTAAAATGCAACGTTCACAAGTATCATGATTGTCAATAGATGTGGCCCTAAAAACTCCTTTCTTTTTCAAAATCTGTAAACCTTTTGCACCAATGTGCCCCAGCCTTTGATGCCATAAACTTGTCAAGAGAGATTTTTGAATAGTAGCAGCAGTTTCAAAAATTGACTGAGCATGCATAAAATATAAACCATTCCTTTTGAAAGTGGAATAAATGAATGTTTCCCTCCAGAAAATTTTCATTTCTCCTTTACGGGTGAAGTGGTCAAAATCCTAATCATCAAGGACACCTATGGATACAAGGTTTCTCTGCAGCCCAGGGACATATCTCACATTACTTAAAGTCCAAATCCAACCATTATCCAATTTTACCTTAATATTACCAACCCCTTTAATCCCACAAGTTATGCTATTGCCCATAACTTTATGACTAGTGTCTATTTCCACAAAATCAGTAAACCAGTGCCTAACATGACACATATGAAAGGTACATCTAGTGTCAAGTATTCATTCTTCATAGGGGTTAGGAGCAATGGTAGCATAAACATGGCCATTATGAATTTCAGCTTGATTAAAGGTTAAAATGGCTGACTCACTGGACTTATTCTTATTTTTTATATCTGCAGCTCCCTGAAAATAGTCCTTAATGAAGTGCCCTGTTTTTTCACAGTAGTAACACTTTTTTCCCTTTGCCTTATTCTCTTTTTCTTTCTCTTTTCCCTTCCCCTTTTAGCTTTGTTCTTATACTTGTTCTTATAGAGCTTATTGGAGCCTTTTTCTTTTGCCATAAGATTCTTCCCACTAGGAATTTTAAGCCTCTCAAACTTTAACTCCATATTCTTGTTCCTAAGGGCAATGGCAATGTCCTCAACAGTGACACTCTCCCTCCCATATTCTAAGGCATTCCTAATGTCCTTGAGTTTTTCATGAATAGAATTTAAAAGAACAACAGCCTTTTGATCAGTAGAGAATTTTTCATCTTAGTATTAAGATCATGAGTTATCTTATTAAACTTATCAAGATTTTCTTCAAGATCAATTAGGGGATCCGTTTTAAAAGAGAAAAATTGTTTTGAGAGAAAACACTTATTTGGAACAGTTTTCGAAACATAGTGAGTTTCAAGTTGTGTCCAAATCTTAGCAGTAGTAGTGGTTTCGCCAATAGTTCTAATCACATTATTAAAAAGGTGTAAAAACATGGTACTCCAAGCAATTTCCTCAAATTGTGCCCTTTTGAGTAGGGCCCATATCAGCAGGCCAGGAATTATCTAAGGCTTTGGCATATTTTTGCTGCATTAAAAGGGCCTTAAGTCTTTGACGCCACATTTTCACATCACCCTTCTTAAGTCTTTGACGCCACATTTTCACATCACTCTTACCATCAAATATAGGTAAATCAAACTTAGCAGAACTCATGGTTAATGCACATACAGTTAACACAACAACAAGATTATCCAGTAGGTAGAGAATAGATAATTTCCAGAATCAAGAAATTAACAATTTATCAAAGCCAGACAAGAAACAGAATCAATCGTAGCAATTAGCTCTTCCTTTCATATAATCTCGATATCAAGAAATCAAGAATTTTTAATTCTTGAAATCCCAGAGACTGAGGATATGGGATACAGTATCCCTATGGTTCACAGAAAGTTCCCTTTTGCTATTTTTCCCAAAAAGGGAACTTACCCAGTTTCCCAAGGCCTTGCAAAAGCCTTTGGACAAGGATTTACCCAAAAATGGCCAAGAAACAGGAACCAGATGCAAACCAGGATGGTAAAATAGAGACTTTGAACCGTAATTAAAATTATAGCAATGTAAAGATCTCACCAGGAATCCTGCAAAACCAGAATACAGAAGAAAGTTTCTGTCACCAGCAGATCTTTACTAGAACACAACGCTCTGATACCACTGTTATGCCAAGATCGTAATACTAGATAGTAGTCGCGTAAACAGAAAAAATGCAGGAATAACACAACAATATGTTTCGGGGTTTGAAAACCCCAAGGAGGTTTGGCGACCAACTCTAACGCCTACTTCCCCTTGTGAGCATCCACCAAAGGGATCGACCGGTTCCACTAGAAATAGCCAAATAGGAGGGGTTTGAAAACCCCAAGGAGGTTTTTCGACCAACTCTAACGCCTACTCCCCCTTGTGAGCATCCACCAAAGGGATCAACCAGTTCCACTAGAAACAGCCAAATAGGCAACGAAGGCACAAGATTCAAGTCACTCACAACCAGAAACCCAAAGCAAAACCTAATCTGAGAAATCCCCAAATGGTAAAATCATAGAAGATTACTGAACCTACCAAGGATACATCAATTAACCAGCCTATACAACAGTCTAAGGATACACCAAGTAATATCATAAAGACACAACTAGGCTGAAAATCAGAGATTTTCAGAGAAGGAACTTAGAGAATTACAACAAAGAGGAAGAAACACCCCAAACCCTAGAAATCTCAAAGACGTGTACCCTTTGATGGGCAGGAGAGAGAAAGAGCCATATAAATAGCCCGGAGAGACTGTAGCCCTACATCCCACGCCAAGAAAAAGAACACGTGGCAGCATCTCGACTGTCATAACAAAAACGAGAAATGCAGAAACACGCTTAACTACTGGGAGCAACACTTACAAAAAGAAAAGAAAGAAGGACATGAATCACATTTGTCGTAGGCAACAAAATTATCTAACGTATGTTATGTGAGAAATTGCTGTCCAAAAATCAGGATAGATATCAATATATCACGTATATGACTCAGAAAACAAAAAATGAATGAAGCTAGCCACTTGAATATAATGGGATGCACAATTGATTACATGTCATAAGGGATTGTAGTCACATTTGTTATCCAATATTATGCGAAAACTTATTGTCCAAAAATCAGGACAGATATTAATATATCACGTATGTACTCAGAAAACAAAAAATGAATGAAGCTAGCCACTTGAATATAATGGGATGCAAAATTGATTACATGTCATAAGGAATTGTGGTCACATTTGTGATCCAATATTATGTGAAAACTTATGGTTCAAAAATTAGAATGGACTAGATATTAATTAGTATACCTCATACCTAAAGAAAATAAAAATGGATGAAATCAATTAAAAATAATAGAATAGAAAAAATGAATGATATATATAATAAGGTGATGACAAACGATGTTTACTTATTTAAAAGTGATTTATTGAATCGAAAAAGAGATATTACTAAATATATATCGTGTGATCCCCGTGATTATATATGTTCGTGATTCATTATGTAAGTTAACCAATGTAATTCAAGCATATAAACCGATGTATTTGTTGATGTCTTATGACTCATTGGCCCCGCCACCAGGGGCGGAGCGAAGATTTGAAGTCAGTGCGGTCCAAATTTTTTAGGGCACTTCAACTCTATTTGAACTCTCCTCAACAACATTTCCTTCAACACTCCTTTTTTTTGAAATGTCTCTCCATAATCAACTACATAAATATTCAACAATTCAATTATAATTTATACCTAATCTACAACATGAACATTCAACAATTCAATTATACCTAATCTACAACCTAAACAATATTACACAATTACACAAACATAAACATAAACATAATCTACAACATAAACAATATAACATAAATATAAAATTTGTGTCAATTTAATTGTATCTAACTTTGTAACTTACTAATGTCTAAATTCTAACTAAGCATTAATCCAAGCCAATAAGCCCTAAATTATAATTTGTAAACTAAACCCTACAAAATACAAGTTGGGCAAAACTGAAGTCTTGAAAACTATATAAGAAATTTTGAGGTAGCAAGAGTATTTAATTTAGGGCTCTACATACTTGTAAATTGTAATTTATTCCCCTAGCCGTCGGCCGAATCAAGAAGAATTGAAGAAGCAGCCAAGTACGGGCAGAGCAGAACGGACTCGGAGAAGAAGAAGCAGTCGAGGCTCACGGGTCACTGGCCGGCACTGAGGTCCGTAGCAGCAGGCAGAGGCGCGGCACGTCAAGGTTGAGCAACACTGCAGGCTGCAGCAGTCCGAGCGAAGGGCGTGGAAGAAGAAAGGCGAAGCAGCTTTCAGGTCTCGGTCGATAGTATCACTGTATCAGATAATATTCTGGCATAGGTAGTTTGTTTTAATTGGGCTGATGTCTCTGATTTGGATGGGTTATTTTTTAGTTTTAATTGATTGGATTTGGAGCAATTGGGCTAAACTTTTATAGTTTTGGGTTAGGCCTTTTATCTTTTATTTGAATGGGCTAAGAATGCTAGTGGACTAGACTTTTTCTTTCTTGGGCCAGTGCGGTCTGGGCTTTATTTTTACTGGACCACCGGCCAGTCCAGTGCGGTCCATTGACCACATTGGGCCTATTGGGCCTCCGCCCCTAACCGCCACCCACCATGAATTCAACCATTGCTGTAAACATGTGAATCATTGAACTTATATAGTAAAGTTAATGGAGACAAAATATATGGATGTGACTTTGCACAAGGTATTATCTTGTCATTGCAATAATTGTTTTCAACCGGCATTTTCTTATTCACTTAAATATATTCTTAAGTAAATTTACATTAATAACCTCCTTTCTTTTTTATTATTTTAGAAAATATACTTTTCTTTTTTCCTCTTCCACCACTTTCCTTGAAAAAAAAAAGGAAACCCTTCCTCCCCCTTTTCTGTTTTTTTTTTTTAATTTTTTTTTTGCCCCCTTTCTGGGGTGATGCTGTGCATAATGGAAAATGGCATGTTCTATTAGCTATTGCAGTTTCGACTAGTGCGTAATTAATTGGTGGAGGTGGTGGAGGCGTTAACAATTAGATATGGTCTTCTTTGGCTTACAGAGGGAAATCATCTGCAAAAAGTTTGATCCGATGCGTTCAAGTTTTAAAGGATCACGATTCTAATGCGGCGTCAAGTTTGCTTTTGAAGAATATCATCTCTATTTGCAGTGAGTTGGATTAATGCACCTTGTGTACGTTTCTCGTGATAGGAACTCATGTGGCTCATGCCTTGGCTTGTTTTGCTACTTCCACATCTACTAGTAGGCGATGGAAAGATTGTAGTCTAAAGTTTATTTCGCCATTTGTTGGTGAAACCTATGATGAATAATTAAATGAAATTTACTTTTAGCAAAAAAAAAGAAAAATATAACCCTTTCGTTTTCTTTTTTTTAAAAAAAAGTGAAACCCACCCTCCTTTCTTTTCCCTTTTTTTTTTTTTGAATTTCATCATAATACACCACAAGCAATTGTAATCGTGTCTTAAATTTTTTTTTAAATAAATATCTTGACTCGAAAATTCAAATCCGAGATATACGTTTTATTGATTAAAAAAGCCATGTTACAATGCTAGGAGGTGGAGTATTAAACTCCGATTGTAACTCAAACAAACGGGGGCAATTAATCAAGAACTTGCAATGATTGAGGAAACAACTTTATTACTAATTATTAAACACGATGATTACACATCCACAACATAGATTTGTGGACGGTTTATTAAAAAGCCATCCGCTCAGTGTACATAGTCTCTAACAGAGATCTACAATTTATTTATAATAACTGAAAACCGACACCAAGTCATGCTGCGGTTCTGGGGGCATCACTATATTTGGCACGAGGTTAACTATTGCGAACTCAATCTAGTCACAAAGTGAAGCATCTAATTACTTCATTACTTTGCAATTAGCTCATAGTTAGAATTTTACAAGTAACAAGTAATTATATTTTGATCAATAAGCTATTAAAGTTGAAGATCAATGATTAAGGGTTGATATTCTAACAATGTTGTAGTACTATTGCACATTTCACTAAATCAATGAGATGTTATCCCTAACGGTGAGAATTATAACAAATTAAGTTCTAGATTCATGATCCTTAAAACGTTGTCTTGTTTCTATAATTAATTAACTAGCTCAATAATTCACCATGAAATTATTGTCAACAAAGAAAAACTGTGAATTAATGCGACATAAATATAATTATAATTTGTACAAACAAAAATATTATAATATTGCATTTGTTAATAAACGAGAAATCTTTCAAGGATATGGTGCAAAATCTAGAGGATATCTCTTCCAACTAATTAATAATACTTTAATCTATGATTATGTGTTTTTTGGCCGTTCATGTAAAATATGTTTGTTTTCTAAGAATCTTGACAAATGTACATTTTTCACTATATATTATCTAGATATGATTGAATATATGTCGCCATTTTTCAGTATGAATATATGTTTAACTTAGACCCACGTGATTTGGCCGTCCATGTGAAATATGTTTGTTTTCTAAAAATCTTGACGATGTACATTTTTTACTAAAATATTAGCTAGATATGATTGAATATATGTAGTCATTTTTCAAGACCTACGTGGTTTGGTAAAATAAATTTTTTATCACTTTAATTTTCGAATATTAAAAAACAATATGCGACGTATCAAGTTTGAGCTTTTCTACGCGGCAATGCCAAAACGACACGACGGCATGTTTGCTCAGCCTAATCATTTAATTACTGGCCTGGTTCCTTGATAAGAATGGACATGACTTTCTTTGTTGCATGAGCCATCAGTTCTTGAGGAACTTCCATTTGGAGGTAGTCTGCGAAATATAATGCATATATAAATTAACACAGACCAGCACGAGAGAGATAATATATATGTATATATGAAAGTATGAGTGTGTTACATACACGGGCAAATATGGGGATTTCCTCCAAGGCATCGACAGACGGCCGGACTGCAACATCCGTGTAGTTCTGGATCAAGTTTTTTACAATATTTATCACAAATCTCTGCGTTACATATAACTTCCTGAGCAACAGCTCCAATCTCCATTCATCTCTGCAATAATGGGTAGGTTAAGAGTCATCACACACTCGTATGGACATATATATGAACATAAATCGAAACTTTTACTTCTCGATAATTATGAACATGCATGCATGCAATACAGATATGCTTAATTTGCATGGACTTTAAAAAGGAATAGATTTGTAATACAAAGGAGCCTGGCCCGCTTTGGTCCATTTATATAAATCTAGTGATAGTACGTTCGTGAACCTTACATGGGACATGAAGAAAAAGTGAAATGAAATAGAGTAAAAAAGAAAAAAGTGATTAAAAGTAAAAATAAATTGAAAGAAAATATAAAGACATGTAAGACCCACTTTAAATTTTGTGTATATATCTAAATTACTAGACACTGTCAGTGGACCTCCCATTGAAGATGCTTAGGGTCACAAATAATTTAATGAGGTCATGGATGATGTTATGGTGCCATGGATTTTTTTGATCTGTCTAAACGCAATATATCGTCTTTTTTTTTGGAGGGGATATCTCAAGTCGAAAATTTTAACTTGAGATATAACTTTATTGATAAATATATATATATATATATATATATATATACACACACATACACATGGAGGGGGACATATGAACCACCTCTAGTAATCATGCAAGTAAAATCGAGCACCAAGATCTATCCACCAAGCATGCACGCATCTAGAGGTACTACCTCTAATACAAGTCAATTAGTCAAACAGTATTGAACAAACAAATGAAAGCAATTATGTAGTTTCTTGTATCATCGTGACAAGAGGTATATGCAATCTGTCAGCGAGCAAGGTTCCCCTAGAACAACTACATAATATGAAATGAAAATAGAGTAAAAAAGAGAAAAGTGATTAAAAGAAAAAATAAATTGAAAGAAAATATTAGGACATGTAGGACTCACTTTAAATTTTGTGTATATATCTAAATTACTAGACATTCTCAGTGGACCTCCCATTGAAGAGGCTTAGGGTCACAAGTAATTTAAAAGAACCACCTCTAGTAATCATGAAAGCATAACCGAGCACCAAGATCTATCCACCAAGCATGCACGCATCTAGAGGTACTACCTCTAATACAAGTCAATTAGTCAAAGAATATTGAACAAACAAATGAAAGCAATTATGTAGTTTCTTGTATCATCCTGACACAAGATATATGTAGATTCCTCGCATTTGTCCATGAAATTCTTCAGCAATATAGCACCTGAATCCAATCTCTTCTTGCCCTTTGTTGGCCATGAAATTAGCGGCCTCGTTTCCTTCTCAACATATGTATCTAATTTGATTGTGATGAATTCTGATTATTTCTCTAATCTTCATAATATCATGTTGAATCTTCTAGGGGCCTTTATTTCCTTCTATAATCAGACGATAAGCTGTCCTCAAGTCAGTTTCCACCAAGACCCGTTTTAAACCTTTGCGCAAGCAAAGCCTTTGGCCGATCAATATATGTAAAATACACTTGAACTTCAGTAATGGCCACAGCCCCTAATTTCTCACAATAAGCCAAGATGAACCTGTATGATCCCTAATAATGCCACCAATAGCTACCCAAAAGCAATATATTGTTTAGATTTGAAGATATTCAATGAAACTCTGACTCTCTTCCTTTCGATTTAGCATGCAGGGTCCGTGGGGTGAGACAATGTGCCTGTTGCCAAAATTATAAACTACATACTGTTTTCTTTGATTTTGATCTCCTGTCAATTGTTTGACGATGTTTTACCGTCAGATAGACACGTGTCATGTAAAGACACAGGCGACACCAATATTGGTTCCATAAAACCAATGTTGTTTCTGGTATGTGGCATGCGCCTTCACACACCACGTGTTCGATAGTTGATAGGAGAATGTACTCTTATTTTCTACGTTGAGTCCAACAAGCCTGATAATTAAGCCCACAAAAATCAAGGAATCAATACGTGCATTTTAAACCTTTCACTGTATAATGGAATTTCTTGAAAACTGTCACTGTAAAAGGACCACATGATTGCAACTACTACATATATAAGGAAACAGAAAATGGACCGAGAAATATTAGCTCTCCATACTCATATATAGCCGGACTTGAAGCGAGACAAACGAGGCCCTCGCTTTGGACACAAACTTTTTTTTTTTTCTCTTATTTATTTATTGGAGGTGATGGATTTTATTATTTTATTCTAAGGGCCCAAATGTTTTAAATTGTAAAATTCATTTTTAATATTACTATCTCTGTCCCACAAAAAATCCAAAGCCGAGGTATACGTTTTATTGATTAACAAAGCGACCTTGCAATGCTAGGAAGAGGATTATTAAACTCCGGTTGAAACTCAATGAAAAGGGGGGCAATTAATCAAGAACCAGAGTGTAATGATTATGGGAACAACTTTATTATCATTAGTAATTATTAATTAAACACGATGAGTACACATCCACAACATAGATTTGTGGATGGTTTATTAAAATGCCAGCCCATTCAGTGTACGTAGTCTCAAACTGAGATGTACAATTTATTTATAATAACTGATGGGTGCAGCACCGTCAAGCAATTACTGGCGTGGTTCCTTGATAAGAACGGACATGACTTTCTCTGTTGCATGTGACATCAGTTCTTGAGGAACTTCCACTTGGAGGTAGACTGCAATATATAATGCATATATAAATTAACACATACCAGAGAGAGATATAATAAATATGTATATATATATTAAAGTGTGAGTACTGTGTTACATACACGGGCAAAAAGGGAGATATCCTTCCTGTCTCTCAAAGCATCGACAGAAGGGGATCGGACTGCAACATCCGTATAGTTTTGGATCAAGTTTCTCACACAATGCATTACATATCTTTGGGATACATAGCTGAGCAGCAGCTCCATTCATCTCTGCAATAATACACAATTGTTCGCAAATCGGTAGGTTAAGAGTCATCACACACTCGTATGGACATATATATGATATTCGCCTAATAGGTTATAAATATAAATGGAAACTCTTACTTCTCGATAATTATATATACTGAATATGCTTAATTTGCGT
Source organism: Nyctanthes arbor-tristis (assembly GCA_963692815.1). Classification (NCBI taxonomy): domain Eukaryota; kingdom Viridiplantae; phylum Streptophyta; class Magnoliopsida; order Lamiales; family Oleaceae; genus Nyctanthes; species Nyctanthes arbor-tristis. Next base: position 9,188 of record CAVNYN010291265.1, on the reverse strand, counting down.
GGGCTTTAAAAAAGAATAGAGCTCTAATTACCTAGAGGCATGGAAACCAGCAGCAAGAGGGACATCACCGCAAACAACTTCATTGGGACTTCCATTTCAATTAATTTTTAGATAGAGAGAGAGTTAATTGTAGCTTGTCAGTTGTGTGTACAAAGAAGCCCCGCTGGCCCATTTATATAAGAATATCTCTAGTAACCTCTCCATTTTAAAAAAGTAATCCTTATTGAGTATGTATTTAATTTTTCATTTCTATATGTACCCTTAATTAATGATTATTATTTAACTACGTATTGATTGAAAGTATTTCAAACAATTAATGAAATATAAGGGTATATTTAGAAAAATAACGTAAAACTTGATAATTTAACTATATTAACTATCATTTCTTAATTTATGTGAAAATAATTACTATCTTCATGGGACGGATGAAGTATATATATTTTACTTAATAGAGAGCATCTTTAAATGCACATATATATTTATATATAGTGAATTTTTTTTTTAAATACTTTACAAACGCTCTATTTATTGACTTGCGTTGATGTGAAATCTGGACCACCTTTTTTTTTTTTTTGCAAACGAAATTAGGACCCCCTGATGGTAACTAGTTGATAAAGAGACAAAATATGGTAAAGAAATATCATCTTCCTGTACTCACATTAATAGTGAAAAATGACCATATATTCAATCCTATTGCAATAATACTATATATAGTAAAATAATGTATATATGTCAGGATTCTCAGAACACATACATATTTTACATGCACACCCAAGAACAGTGGTTAAAAACTTAAAATAATCATAGATTGATCTTTTTTAATTATTTGGAAGGAAGGTCCCCTTGATTTGGCACCATATCCTTGAAAGATCGAGTTTATCTCTACAAATGCAATATTATATTATTTTTGTCTGTATAAAGTATCATCAATTTATGTCACATCCATTCACTGTTTTTTTTTGTTTGACAATAATTTCATGATGAATAATTGAGCTAGTTATATGGCAGACAGTTTATGAATGTAGATCAACTTTGTTATAAATTGTCTTTCAAACAAAAACAATTAAATAAATAAATAAAAATTCTTATACATTGAGATCTTGTTCTGGTGCTTTATCTGTCCGCAAAAAGATATTTCCCTTTTATTTTTCACTTAAATTAAGAAAACATGATTTTAATATTGTTGAAAATGTATAATTTGATAATATATTTCATAATATATTCTTTGATTTATTTAATATTTTACTTTAGTATTCTTTGTTATTGATTACCATATATGTATAATAAATGCTGATATATTATAAAATTAAAAAATTAACTTAGGAAATGAGAATATAATTTAGGACAGATAAAAAAAGAAAAGAGGAATATCTTTTTGAGAAGGAGGGAGTAGGGATAATTGGCGCAAAAGGTCCCAACCTTTCAAGCCTTTTGTGCAACCTTTCATTTTTTGGCAATTTCATCCTCACCTTTGCATTTTTTTTACTGCACTAACAGCATCTCCATATGCTGCAAGACAGCGACAACGGATACCAGGATGGCTGAGTGATATTGCATGAGCACACATGTACCTATCAATTAGCCATAGGACACCATCTTTCACCCCTGCAACTACAAGGGGTCCAACAGGTCTTTTTTGCTCTGCCGGAAATCTAGTAACAGCCACCGCAACCCCACCACCACCAACAGCAACCTCATTGATTCTCCTTTCTTCCATCTCTTTTGGTATAGATGAATCATCTCCATCCACTTTAGATTGTTTAGGCAATGTTAAAAATGGAGGTATCGAGGGAGCATGCTGAAAAGAAGCTA
>CAVNYN010291238.1:36498-56499 GCA_963692815.1 Nyctanthes arbor-tristis | reverse complement strand
TGAAGAAAAATAGTAGCTTAGCGTCTTGGGATTTCTTTAATTCTTCGCTGGTTAGGCAAAGGGTAGAAATTGGTAGATGCGGTAAAGTTTGGTATATTTTTCTTGTAATACTTGGGGGATGAGTTTTGGCGAGTGAAAATTCTGTATGGTTGTAACAACTTTAATCATATAGTGGAAAGTTTTGACAGTCCGTTAAATTCGTCTTCGTCTTTTATTTTTCTTGTCTCAATTAAATTCCTTGAACAACGGTCCTGTGGGAGTAATCGGGGAATCTACATTAATTCCCAACACTGGGTTCTCAATCTTTTATAAATTCACACAATAGATCATTTTTGACGGATTTCATCAATACTGTCGTTAACTTTTCAATAAAATTACTATTATACCCCTTAACCTTTTAATTTTAAAAATAACAGATTGAAAAATAATTAAAAAAAGAAAAAAACCACTCCACCTCACCCAAGAATTATCGCCTGAAATGGTAGCAAAATACTGTCAGCAGATTCACCCCTCCCAAAAAAAAAATGCTTCACTACCAGAAATGGTAGCAGACTGCTGCCATTTCTGGTAGTATTTTTGTTGTCGTTTTTGGCAGCAGCTAGAAACGACAGCAAATAGGTGGGATTCATCTCCTCAAAAATGTTACCAGAAATAACATCCGTCCACATTTGTTACTGCCATTTCTGAAAGTATTTTTTGTCAGAAACGACAGCAGCGGCAAAATGGTAGTTTGCTCATTTGCTTCCGGAAACAGAAGTATTCTGGTGGCCATTTTGGGAAGGGGAGGGTGGGTTTTTTATTTTTTTTATTTTTTATTATTTTTAAATCTTTTGCTTTTAAAATTAAAAAGTTAAAGGATATAACAGTAATTTTATTGAAAAATTAAAGTCAGTATTGACGAAATCCTTCAAAAAAGACATATCGTGTGAATTTATAAAAAGTTGAGGACTCTGAAAGTCGAAAAAATATTCAAGACCCAACCGATTCATAATTCAAAGATTGTGAACAATTCGTGAAATTAACATGTGGCAACACACCATCAAGCCACACGGCAACTAATTTATCAACTATTTTGCTAATTTGAATTTCAAATTTTTACAACATGACAAAATACCATTAAGGCACATATTTGATATGATGTAACTTTTCATTTCATTTTAATCATTACTTCTATATGACATATTTATGTGACGATACCTATACAATATTTGAATTTTAAGTCTATTTATAAACTACACCAAATAAGAATGGTTGCCAAACGGAGAAGTAATAAGGAGAAAAAGAATTGGGCTAATCAGGGTGTCACCAATTAGTGGCGATGATAACAAGTAGACGTTATTATATTTTAAAATACAAAAAATATATATATATTTTTAAGTAAAATACAAAATATTTTAATTATAGTGAAACTGTAATAAGATATATCTATACACACACGTACATAGAACTCTGAAGTTCTTTTTGTCACTCCATTTCAATTTTCGCATGTAAGCATCTTTTATTTTTCCGTGTTCCCCGTACCTTAATCACTAATGGAATGACAAAAGTCGAACTAAATGGTGAGTCGAAAGGGCTATATCAAATGAGTTGTTTTGTCACACACATGTACATACCCACATACCTATACCTCTTTTATATCTTTGAATAATTTCCTTTTTTTCTCTGTTTTCCACATTGAAGTGGGTAGACCCCCACTTAATAACTCAATGCAAAACACTTTGCGATCTCACTCACACACTATAAATAAGTGCCCAAAATCCTCATATGTTACTAGTACCACCACAATTAATTGAATCAACACCACTTCCACTACATCTCTTTCTTTCTTCTCTCTCTAGTCTCTAGCCATGAAAGAAAAAAAGCAGAGTACCTTTGGAGAGAGGCTCCGACAGCCGCTGTGGAGGTCGTTCGGGGGGCGGTGCAGTCGACTAGTGAAGGAACAAAGAGCTAGATTTTACATTTTACGGCGATGTGTCACCATGTTAATCTGTTGGCAGGACTGTAGTGACTCTTAAGTAGTAATGTATAATTTTTAATTTGTATCTTGTTTTCAGAAAAATGTATACATATATACCTTACATTAATACATATCATAGATGTGTTTGTATTTAGTGAGAATACAATATTTATAGATTTTGATCCTTGAAATGTTGTTTTATATTAATCTCTTTAATTTTTGTTTGTTGTTGTAGTTGTATCATGTATGCTTAAAATTTTCATGCATTTATAGTATTATTATTATTATTGTTTTCAATCTATCGTCAATTTTTTTATAGTAAATTAGCAATTATCTTATTTATAATTTTACGGTGACCCCATTTTCTTTACACGCGCCTAATGGAATTTCGGAGAAATTTACCAAGTAATGGAAGGAAAGAAATTGGACTAGGCATTATTGGGACAGTAAAGGAAAACTTTCATTTCAATTGCAGCTTTGTCTATACTCTATATTGACAATTTATGCGTTTTATGAAAATTTTATTAACATTTAATGTGAATTTTTATAAGTTACTAAGTAACGAATAATCAGTACTCTGGTAGTTTTATAACTAATTAATTTAACTTATTATTTTCAATTAACGTGGATGAACTTTGCATCATTGGAAATTTTTTGCCAGACCTGTTATATCATGCAAGTTTCAATGTTGTTCCCGCGTGTCCCTTTTTGAGTAAGAGATGGCTTGTTTGATGATCAAAACTCTGAATTCGAAGATGTTACAAGACAAAGAGACAGTCGAGCTACTAATTTTATAGACTTCTAATTAAGATTTGTTTTCTTTGAAACTGGTCCAAAGTTCTTATTAATAATAGATACATAAGGTTTCTTAGAGAAAAAGCAAGTGGAGAAAAGGCGAAAAGGTTGGTTATTAATACAATAAAATCTCAAAATGTAACATTGTTCAAAACCCACAACTTAAATAAATTTTTTGCATCATTAAAAACACCCTATTGGAAAAGATCTCTGATCACTGATCATCCTTTATTGTTACATTGGCCAGTTAAAAATGATCACTAATCATCCTTTATTGTTACATCTTGTCATATATGTATATATACACACACATATATATGAGCGGGTTGTTACTATGGTAATATACCAACTTAAACTCTACTCTACGGAAAACTATGTCGGCATATATATTATCACAATTACTATTATACTTTTAATAATTGATGATGGGGTGAGTCTGATAATTTTCGAGGAAAAGGTTCCACAAACAAATGACTCGATTCATGATAAAGAGAGGTACGTTAGTGTAGCCCACCACATGAGACGTGGCAGTTTTCAAACTCATAATGGACTAGGGATAATCCCTTTCATCCCGTGGCAATGTTTCTTTGTTTGGCTTCAATATATATATTCCTTAACTGTTTAATTATTATTGCCCTCTATGATATTTATTATTTATTTTAATTCCTCCGAAAGGGAAAAAATTCAAAAGAGCCTTCAAGTGTTTATTCAATTCAAATTATTATTATTTGACTGAACCAATAAACAAGAAAATGTTGTCTTGTTACTTGTTAGTTGGCTGGCATATTATTGTGTCAACTTCTTCTGTGATTTTCTTCATCCTTTCTTTCTGAGGTTTGCCCAAAGCACAAGTTGTGGATCAATAATTGGAGAAACATTTAGAAGTAAAAATTTTAGAATGCAGATTGATATTTTTTGCATATTATATATGTTTATACGAAGACAATGAAATCAAGAAAAACAAATATTAATTGTCTAACTGGAGAGTCGATGCACGTACCAGCTTGATTGACAAGTCAATTGTTGATCGAAACATGTAATTTTTTTGACCTTACAAAATGCACCGGCTGATAGAGATAGGCAAGTGACAATTTTTTGAAAGAAATCTTAATTAATTCAGTTTACAACCATATATATTAAGGGAAAGAATTATATATACAGGGAAAAGAAAAAGGAAAAATTAATGTTTGCATCAACAACTGGATACAAACTCCTCCTGTCAATATAATACAAAAGCAGGAATCAAACATGATAAAAGTAAGCAGAGTTAAGGATAAAATTTGTAGGGCTTTTTTCCACAAAAGTCAATTAGGGTTGTCAAAATCCACAGTTTGAAGATAGGGTTTCATGACAAGATGGCCAAGTAATCACCATTTAGAAAGACCAAAAACTAGAAACCCTAAGATGGTCTAAAATCACTGCAACTCCCCCAAAAGGACCCATTTATCTCTAATCTTCAGGTGGGTTTGTCCCCTGGGGAGGTTGGTTTGTCTAATCAAATTCACCAAATATCCTCCGTTCTATTTCTTGGGTATACCATGCTTTTCTACTTTTGTTTCCCATTCTCAAGCTTGGAATTTGTGGTACTTCCTAACATGTTTCACATATATAATCAAATATTCATACAACAACTAATATTTACAATGTATTAAGTATTATTTGGATTAATAATGGGATTGATATTAATTATGAATTGAGTATTCTCAAATGTTGTGTATGTACTGAATATATATATATATATATATATATTATGTACTGTCGATTTGAAATATATGTAATTAGCAACTTTATATAGTTTATATATATGGTCCACTGTAATTTGTTGAATATGGCTTGATTAGATAGTAAGATCTTATAATCTTTCGTTGCATGAATGTCACGTGATTCTATCGATTATGTGGGTCGAGTTATCCCAAAATTTCAATGTTAATTGATAGATTGACCCTTTCTTGGAATGATATATGAAAATGGCTCAGAAATAAGGGCCAATGATACAAGACTTTCATCTCACACGTTGAGGTATGACTAGCACGAATTTGCTTTGACAAATCCGCGATTCCAATAAATAAATATAAATACTGCAACTGATCAATTATAAATCATTAGGAATTTTAAATTTTTAGGACACTTGTCAACATCTACAATTGACATCTCATATATCCATCACATCAAATAACAATTTTTCACTTTTCAACAAAATTTAGTGGCTGTTTGAATCTCTTTATTTAAATTGAATTATAATGAGATGAAATAAGTGATGTAGATTTAATGAAAATTTGAAATTTATGGTTATAAATGAGCAGTGATCAAATTAGTGGTATGTAGGATAATAATGTATTTTCATAAAGAGAATCAAACACCTCCTTAATCAACCAAATTAAGTCGTATGTCCTAAAAATTCAAAATGTATTATAAACCAATTGATTTATAAACAATACCAAACGGACCTTAAATTGTATAAATTAAATTTTGTGTGTGTGTGAGAAACAAATTTGTGATTCCATCATTTTTTTTTTTGGTTGAACTAGTGATTCCATCGTTTTATAGATGTAAATTTTGGACGGATTTAGCAGAGGAGTGACGCCCCCACACCAGGGCAACGGAGAAGGTAAAAAAAAAAAAAACAAAAAAGATTTATTTTTTTATAGAAAAAGAAATTATGCATATTTTTAGTTGAGACAAGTTTTTTGTCAATGCAATATGTGATATTGGTAGCAGGGCGGCTAATAGATTTTGAAGGCCTTAAGCGAAACTTTATTTGGGGCCCTATCAATAAATAAAATCAAGTGTCTGTGTGTGTGCGCGCCTGTGTATATATATATAAAGAAAGTAGTCTGTAGTATTATTGTACCGCAATTTTCCTGCCAAAACTATATTTTGAGAGGATATTGCCCTATCAATCAATAAATAAAATCAAATATATATACACGGAAAGTAGTATGTAGTATCATTGTACTGCAATTTTCCCTCAAAAACTACATTTTGATAGGATATTTTAGACTTTTTAGGTTTGTTGCAGTAATTCTTGCGGTCATGTATACCCTTACAGTTTCTATTTAAATTGATTTGATTAGAATTTGTTGTTTTAATTTCAATTTTCCCTTATCTTCTTCTATCACAAGATTCTGGTTTTTGTGGTAATCTGACTTCATTTAAAATTACTGATCCACGAATGAGATTTAATTTTTTAAATAGGAAAAACATCTGAGATGAAAGGGCTCTCCATTTCGCTGATTTTTATGTATAGTTTTTATCTGAATTTAATATCTTATATCGTCTTCTATAATTCTTTTATTTTCCCTTTAGTAATTTTACTAAATATTTTAATTTGTCAAAATATAACATTATGATTTAAGTAGCTCAAATTCAATCTTTAATGAGAAATTTTTTTAAAAAAATGTGGATCACGTTACACATTGATTGCTCCGATTCTAAATATGGATTAATTTCTATATATTTATAATTAATGGGTGACTTCATACATATATATACTTGATTATATACAAAAATTTAAATTAGTAATTACAACTATCCATTAAAAGTATTTGGATTTTGAAACGAAATCAAGTAAATGTCGGTGGTATTTATGTAATAGGTAACTTTTTTTTAAATCATTTTTAATTGCTTTTGCAGTCTACTCGAGTTTTTTTTTTTAAAGAAATAATTTCATTCATTGCTCGACCCACTAACAAATGGTGAGAGAAAAATAGGAAGACAATCAAACCAATGGCAAAGCAATGGTGAACCAATCACAAAAGACGCTAAACAATACGATGCCCCATTATCCGAACGAGAATTATGTTTACCACATGAACGTCCTACTGAAAGCAACAAACGTAAAACCTATCGAAACGGATGAGCTAACACTCCAAACGCATCGGGATTACATAATATCCTTGAACCACTTTCACGGCATCCCCGAAATTCTGCAAGAGACAGCGCCTTGAAATATGTATACTCGAGTTACATCTTATTAATTTACTATTTTATTAAATAAATTTTTATCAGATAAAGGTTGGAGAAAATTTAGGTAATTCTTGCGAATTATCAATAATCTTATCATTTGTTAAATAGAATTAGTTTATTTTAGATAAGTGCATTCATCATCTTATTATGACTATTTATTTTGAAAACTCTCTTTAAAAAATTAGACTGATTTATACTTAGTTACTTATTTTATAATCATTTAATAATTTTTTATTCTCATTGTGCATACTTTATCTATATATTTTAGAATATTCTAATATATTCACTCAATAAATAAATATAATAATTTCTGATAAATAATTTTTAAAATGTCTATTATATAATATAGTTACTAAGTAAAATAAAATACTTTATTTCCTAACGTAATTACATTTCATATCCAGTTTAAGATAAAAAATATTAGCCACATCAAGATAACAAAATATTGTGGTTGACGTGTCAGTAACCATACGTTATTCAATTTTACACATTAACCATTACATATAATTTGTTTTTGTATTGCTCCAAGGCAGGGTGTGAAAATCTAGTTTATATATAATGAATCCAAAAAGGTTTCAATAAAAATAATTCGTAAATATTACAATGGAAGATCCATTACATTTCACTTCAAATTTATTCTTCTATGAGTTTTGATGCAAAATCAATGACCACACTCTTAACATCAACTTGTTCGTAACATGCCCGGTTAAATGCACACTATTGCCAATCCATTCAATCTAACATGTCTTGTTTTATTCATCTCTTATAATTTGTTGATGATCACTCTGAACCTCTATTTTCTCTATCCACCATATTAGGATTCCCTTCATCTTTATCCACCAGATTATGATTCTCTTCATCTTCTATTATGTTACTACTTTTTTTAGTGATGAACTTGTCCATTGCTCCCGCTTGAGATAAAATAAGTTCTCAAGTTTTTTTTTTTCCTTTTATCATATCCAGACAAATACTTTCTAGTAGACATAACTAGTCGATCCAAATACAGTAGTGAAAACAAATACTCCCTCTATCCCATAAAGATAGTCCGGTAGGTAATTTTTTGTGGATTAATGATTAGTAAATAATGTGGTTAGAAAATTTAATTTTACCTTATTTTTCCATATATACCCTTGTGTTATTAATTGTTTAAAATATTTTTAATGCATAGATAGTTGAATAACAATAATTAATTAGGGGCACATATGGAAATGAAACATTAAATACATGTTCAATATGGTGAGTGGACTATCTTTCTAGGATGAACAAAAATAGAATAGTGGACTATCTTTTTGGGTCGGAGGGAGTATAAAATTCAGAATTAGCCAAGGAAAAATAGAATCTGGTAAGTGTTTATGGTATGACTTGAAATCTGCGAAAAAGAAAAAAAATAATAAATAAAGCAACGCAAGGCAGCAACAAATTACCCAAACTTTCATCAAATAAATAAAACTTAGACTATGCACAAATTATTCGGTCTACTGTATGACTTGAAATCTGCAACCCCCCCCAAAAAAAAAAAAAGAAAAAGGAAAAAAAGAAAAAGAAACAAACAATGAAATCAGTAAGGTAGCAACAAATTACCCAATCTTTCATTAAATTAAAAAAAATTAGACTATGCACAAAGTATCCAGTCTTCAAATATCAATTTAAAAACTCAAATCATTGAAATCACAAGATCCCTCAAGATTATATCAAGCTGGAATTTTTGGTCTCTAGACTGTAATAAGCACACATCATATCACCCATCGAAATTTGAGGACTAAAAATTCTAAAAAAGTGGATGGATCAATGCTTACCTCTTGTTGATTTGCCAATTTTTGACAAGTCAAATGATGAAGATTTTGATGGTCCTCCTGTCTTTGACGAAGAGATTGAAGAAATTAAGGTTTGCGATGTTGATAATTATAACATCTATTATATTTATGAGAAGAAGATTTTTTTCAATTTCAACGTCCTATAGGCCTATGCAAATTGTACTCTCAGTGGACAAATTTCATATGAGTACACCTGATTTTAGCTCTCAACTTTCATATGGGCACATTGATTGCACTATTGAAAACACTTTATGGATGTGGCATATTGGGAAGTCAGTCGACATGAATCCACGAAGTAGATTGATTGGGTTTAAAAATGTATTTCTGAGCACCTTTCAACCATCCATATTTAACAACTAGCCGATTTCTTTTCGTGAATTTCGTTGCTTGACGTTTACTGTTTGCTACATTGCTCTTCAATGGGTTTGTGAGCAATATGATAAAAATATTGTACGCACATGTATTGGATGAAGGCCATGCAAGATTCGAGGACGAATCTTTTCCAACTCGTGGGAAATGGTGAAGATAATAACATATGGGCACCCGGTCATGGTATAGTTTAGTATTTATTTAATTATTTAGTTTTTATGTCTTGCTCGTCAAGTTAAGTTAGGAGTTATTTCGTCATTTTAGTTATTAAGGTTTTAATATAAGTTTAGTATTTAAACTACAATTAGGGTTCATTGTAAGTGGATTGGTTATCGAATAAAATTGATATTGGATTGTGTTTTCTAATTACTTCCAAATTCTCAGTATTTGATTATTTCAAATCAATAAGTGTTTGATGCTTAATTTCTGGCATTCGTGAGCGAATCAACAGAATCTAGAATGTGGTTTATCACTGTATTTTTAGGAATCAGTGAGATTAGATCATATTATTAATTTCACGCTTCCGCCCAAGACGACCGATTGTTAATTCTTTGAACTTCATAGCTTGATTTTCATCTTTCAGAAACAAGGATTCAGCCTTGTCGAAGTTGGGTGATTCGGGTTCATAAAAGTAAAGAAGAATTCTAATTGTGGTTTGTGACAACAAACGAATGAGGAAAAAAAAGGGATTTTTACATTTAACATTATTGCTTAATTGGAGAAGACGAGGTGTCGTTTGGTCTTTATGGGGAACGTACAAATGGTTTCTGTAATCCACCTTCACGCGTTCTGTAAACAAAGTGAAAGACTAGAATGAGATCAGAAGATTTTGGCCTTTATTATTTAAAAAAGGGAAAACTTGGGCTTTCTAGACCTTTTTTCGGGGGCTCTAAGTGGCTGATTATATAGATTAGGTCCATGGCCGGCTTTGGGTAGAGTGTAAAGATGCTACTAGTAACCGAAATTTACAATCGAACAAATTCAACCCTTGATTTTTTTTTTCTATTTCCAAATGTTAATTTTAAAATTCTTTTCACTTGAAATTGAATTATCAAAACAACTAAATTAACATATCAAACATTTGGGGTAGTCATCCTCTCTTCAACTTGACATTTTTATAACAAAATAAAAGGTTTCAAATTTAAAATCCACGAAACAATATAATGAATTGTAAACTCTTTTTCAAAATAAAACTTCAAGCCAATGAAAACTCTTATTAGAGCTCAAAATATAAAATTCTAGATTGCCAACTAGATTCTAATTACAAAAGAGTTTGAGTATATACATTTCTTAAGGGGTTAATTTCACATATTATCCCCAATTTTTGGGGTTAGTATCGGCTGAGCCTATAGCTTTTTTTTCAACCAGCTGAGTCCTCCTTTCATTAATTCGCACATGTAGTTCTTTTTGAAGGTTTCCGTCAATTTCATCGTTAACTTCTCAACCAAATTACCATTAGATCTCTTATCATTTTAAATTAAGAAACAAAAAGTTTAAAAATATAAAAAATAACATAAAAATTTAAAAAAAAAAGAAAAAGAAAAAAGAGGGGACCCTATTGGCTACTGGAAATAGCAGTAAAAGTGTTGCCTTTTTTATTGGCAGCAATTTGCCGCTGGAAATGGCAACAAAACCAAAAAAAGTGCTGCTGAAAACAAATTTCCAGCAGCATACCCCCAACTTTTTTTTCGCCTTAAATTTTTATATTATTTTTATATTTTTAATCTTTTTATTTCTTAATTTAAAATAATATAAGAGATATAATGATAATATTGTCGAGAAGTTAAAGGTGAAATTGATGAAAACCGTAAAAAATGACTATATATGCGAATTAATGAAATATTGAAGACTCAGTAGGTGAAAAAAGGTTACGAACCCAATTGATATTAACCCCCAAAAGTTGGGGGACGATATGTGAAATTAACCATTTCTTAAAACATGCATCTTCCCTTTTTAAATATTATTTGGTTACCCAAGTTCAAAATAATAATAATAATAATTTGGTTACCCAAAAATACTTGCAAATGAAATCTACCATTAAAGCACAGGTAGGACCTCTCCAAAAATAGGTAGTTGCCATTATAGGAATGGATCCTAAAGGGCACAATTAAACTCTTAGTATAATATTTCTTTTTTAAAAAAAAAGTTTACAAGGGAAAAAATGATTTTGCGCCAACTGGGGTGGGGCTAGGCCCAGTTGTAGTACTTGAATTGAAAAATAATTTAATAACTGGGGTGCGGCTAGGCCCAGTTGTAGTTGTTGAATTGAAAAATAATTTAATAACTAAAGTTTATTTTTTTATTTACAACGAAACAAAGAAATTTTAATTTAAATTTCGCAAGAGTAGATTTTGAGTAGATTTGCGGGGAGGGAAAAAAAAAATAGAGAACAAACCGTCGTCAACGACCCAACTGAACAAAAATTCCCCTTCTCTTTCAGCTGTTCTTCGCGCTAAGCCCTAATTAATAATTTAGATACATACATGGGTTGCTCGTCATCTGTTCCCGGTAACGTTTATGGTTTATGATTTATTGCAATTACTAAATGATATTTATACTTTTCAACTTGAATTCACTTTGACCCAAATCTTCCCCTGATACAGTAATTGATCGTAATTGAGCTTGCTTTTTTGTGGGTCCTTTTGAGAATTGTGGTTATTTTGATGAAGGGTTTGTTTGATTTTTTATTTTAGTGTTTTGTTTCAATTTTCTATGCGCAGATAGAAATGTAGGGCGGATAAGTGGACTTAATCCGGAGAATGGAGGGCTAAATGACGCTAAGAACCTGAAAGTGAAGGTGCATTTCTGCTATAGTCTTGTGTTATTGTGCTGCAACCTGATGTATTTGAGAAGAATTTTCTTTAAGTTTGTGTAATGCAAATGGGAATAGACCGTGTATAAGAAATGCATTCGAGTGTACGCTTGCATTCATATGATAAAGAGAATTTTAGGTGAATGATAAATTTAGTATATACAGTGATTTTTAATTATTTTTTTTCTTTCTTTTGATATTATTACAAAGGGATTTTAGAGAAAAGGAATGAACCCTGATCAAGGGTTTGGAAGCTAACTAACATGCCATTAGACCATATGGGTCCTGGCTAGTTTATAAGTGAATTATATGATTCCGTTGTGCTTTTATCTTCTAGAATTTGTTCTGTTGACATAACGAGTTGAATTTTGCTAAAACTTAGGTTTGCAGATTCTAATTTCCTTAACGCCTTTTACCTGAAAGCCTTTGATTTCAGTATTGAATTTTGGTGGTGTAAGCTCCATATTTCTCCTCTCTGGCCAGCCGTGTATGAATTAGTTTCGAAAGTGTTATCGGTTCAAAATGTGTTCGGTCTAAACTTCCTATTTCTCCTCTATTTTATTAATTAATTCATAACTAGATACTCCATCAAAGTAATGATGACAACTGTGAGCAAACTAATGCCTTTAAAACTTGACATGGAAGCTAATTATCAACTACTTGATGTCAATCCATAAATCCTTCAGGAGCCGTTGAGACCCTGTTCCCATAGTTAGTATTATGCATTCTATTTCAGGACACTCCAAAAATTTATTTTCATTGGAGTAGTCAAAGTTATATAAACACATTAAAGACAGATTGATATAGGCGTGATCTTGAGATAATTGCTTGTAATTTGAGTTTAAGACAAAGGGTCCAAGATGAACAGCAATTCAAATGCAATAACATGTACTTTAAATAATATTTAGTTTCTCAAGATCAAGCAAAACTTATGCCATGAATGGAGTATTTTGTGTTGTCATATGAGTTGAAACATACAGAGGAAGATCATTTTATTTTAAATTATATAATTTCACAGTTTTGAGGCAAGCCATGTCTAGAACGCATTTCTTTCTGCAAAAGCTAGAACTTCAACAAAAATACCAGGCTAGGAAAAAGAAAAGGAAAAATCTATATGATAAACATAGAGCTCTTATTAACATTTGGAGCCGAATACGGGTTTAAATTGAGGAGAAATTAACAATTATCAGAGTAGGATAAGGATCCTCTGAAGGCACAACTTATTTATAGTTTTCTTCTCGGGGATTTAGAGGCAAGGGTTCTATTGTATATCTCTATTTCTTCTGTTCCTTTTGAGCTGATTTTTCGAAGGAAACATGAAAGATACAAGTCCACTTTTGTGTACTTGGAGAGAGAATAAGCATTTCAAGATAACGAACTTTATGATTTGGTGGTCCAATAGGCAAGAAAATGGAGGGTGCAGCACTGGGCTAGAAACTCGCCCTATTCAAATTCTTTGTTGTCTGTAACTGGAATACTCTAAATAGGATTCTTGCTAGGATCATGAATGTCATCGTTGTGGCAGAAGTCCTGGAACTAAATTGTTAAAGTTGTTGCGCGGCATTGTGAACTGCCCCAGTCATGCGGCAACATATCCACTTGTGTGTCAAGGTACTCATGAGCACGAACTGAAAAGCTGTTCTCTTTATAGGCAGGGTCCTCTAAAATGCCCTGATGGGCTGGCTATAAAGTTCAGCATAAATGATTTTGCTTCACATTTTGTGTTGTGTAATCAGTATTGTTTGTTGCGGATATTATTGGGTGCCTTATGTTATGTTAATGCATTTTTAGTGTCTTAGATTCTCTGAACAACATGGTGTGATCTATTTTACTTCCGATCAAGGCATCGGATTTAAATCAACCCAAAATTAAATTTAGAATATATTTATTTCACTCATCATGTTCTATCAACCGTGCAGCTTGTGGTGTTAGGTAGTTCCGGGGTTGGAAAAAGCTGTATAGTTCTCCGTTTTGTTCGTGGACAGTTTGATGCAACATCCAAGGTACGGGTCAATGGGCATGTAATCCGGCTCTGGAGTTATAAGGTTTAATGGTAGCTGTTATTGTTACTAGCCCATGTTTGGCAAGATTAATTTATTAAAAATTGGTCGAACATACTCATAATCCATACATTTCATAGCATCTACGAACTGCCCATTTATCATCCACTCATGTCTGTCTATTTATAGTTTATAATCTATCCCAGACAAGCTTCGTGTCAATTATATTTGTATGTGTTCAAGACGTTGATTTTCAAAATTCAATATTTCTTCAATACATTTGAGCATATTTTCATCAGAATTCGAGGCTTGGATCTTGTTGTGTTAATTTGTATTTGAAGCAAGCATATTATTTTTTTGTTCACACTTGAACTCTTCTTCTATAAGTAACTGTTGGTCAAGCATAAAATAACTCAGAACAATCATTTAAATGTACTTAGTAAGGAAAGTACTTGTGCTTAGTTTACTTGCTGGTGAACTTTTCAATTCCTAGCTTTTGATTATAATCAAAATAGCTTTTGAATAACATTTTTTTATACTCCAAAAAATAATTTTTACGTATATTAAAACTTACAAGCCCATTATTATTAAATGCAGTCACTTCTTTAGAAGCTGTTGATTTTTTCACAAGTGCACTTTTTGCTGCTTTCAGGTCACTGTTGGAGCTTCTTTCCTGTCTCAGACAATTGCCTTGCAGGACTCAACTACAGTGAATTTTGAAATATGGGATACAGCTGGACAAGAAAGGTAATTTGTTGTTGGTTAAGAGTTAAGACCTGACAAGGGTCATTTCTATCTTTTTTTCTCTTATATGTGGATGGAGTTCCTTTGCCCAAATCCACTCATAAATCCAAGTCATTCTCACTGTTTCTTTAATGAAGATTTATTGTGACAAAGCATCTTTCTTTTTGAAGGTATGCAGCACTGGCACCGCTATATTATCGAGGAGCTGCAGTCGCAATTGTTGTGTATGATATAACTAATCCTGACTCATTTGCTAAAGCACAGTATTGGATAAAGGTATATTCAAGGACCCTATTAAAAACTCTTCAATTTCATGCAAGGCTTCTGCTGTAGCAATTCAATTGCAATGTTATAGCAGTAATTGTGGTTAAGAATCAATATTCAACTTATCATATGCTATCTCCGTCCCATAAAAATAGGCCCAGTTTCTATTTTAATTTGTCCCACATTATAATCCACTTATATAAACGAGGTTGAATAATTAATTTCTTTTCCAAATAAATCCTTAGTCCAACTACTAATAAATTTGAGTGCATTAAATTGAATTAGTCTTGAATAAGGGTATATTAGCGAGTTAAGTGTACATTTTGTATTTCCAACCACATAAATTCACATTTTTTAATTCACGAGATTAGTTGATATGGGCCTATTTTTATGGGATGGAGGTAGTACATAAGAAAGAATTCCGCCAATAGCATGCTCATGCGTTTATGCAATAATAGCATGCCAAGAGAATCTGGTTATTTTCACACATGCATTCCTAGTAGAAGATCCTCAGAAGAATGAACTTTACACATGTATGTGGAAGTATTGCATGTATGCTAATTGGTCTATTACTTTCTGAAGTCATCGATCACATATTTAACTGCCACTCACTATTTGCAACGACAGGAATTACGTAAACATGGGAGCCCTGATATTGTCATGGCTTTGGTTGGTAATAAGGCAGATCTCCATGAAAAACGAGAAGTTCCATTTCAAGTGAGCAATGTGTTCCATAATACCTTCTTCCTCTTTGCAAATTCTCGGCAAGTTTATTTGTTAGTAACAAATTTCCTTTTCATTTCAAAAGGATGGAATCGAGTGTGCTGAGAAGAATGGGATGTTTTTTATTGAGACATCTGCTAAGACAGCAGATAATATAAACCAGCTGTTTGAGGTACATTCGTAGAGCCTTTTTCATCTGAAACTATATTGCCATGAAGGTTTAACCACTTCCGTTTGCCTGTAGCCAGCTGTAAAATTGTTAATAATTGCTTTTTAAAAAATGGTTCTCATCGTTGTCTATAGTTGTCTTGATGAATACAATATATGCAATAATGTTATCTGAAAGGAGAATAATGCAGAATTGAGATGTCAGAACACCCTGAATCATCATGTTATCTGAAAGGAGAATGATCCAGAAACACCTTGTCTGTGAATCATCATGTTTTGTGATTAATGCCTGAGCTGATATTAGGGATGAATAACAGGCCCGCCGGCTCGGGAGGCCCGCGGCCCAGCCAGCACAAAGCCCGAGCCGGCTGGGCTCATGGCTCGTTTATCACGAGCCCGGGCCCGAGTCGAGCCCAAAATTTGGGGAAGGCTCTGGCCGGCCAGGCCTGTGGGGCTCGCCAGGCCAAAACGGGCCGGCCCATTTACACTGGCTTTTAAGGCCCGCCCGTGTTGAAATTTAAAAAAACCAAGAAAACTTTGTAATAATTTAATTTTTTAGCTTACAATTTCATATAAAAGGTAATTATATTGTCACTATCATTTTTGTTTATCATACCACATCTTCACCACTACTATGTTTGTGTTATTTATAAAAAAAAAAAAAAAACCAGCCAGCTCTGCTATGCTCGGCTCGGCTCGGGACCAAAAAAGCCCGAGCCCAGCTTGGGCCTAAATTGGCTCGGCTCGGCTCGTTGACATGGCTAGCTGATATCCGGCAAACCCCCGGGAAAGAGCCTGCAATAAAACCTGTAGATTAGTACGCCAAGCTTGTTAGTTGGTAATGGTTCTTCATCAAACTGCTTAACCGGTGAAACCATCCTTGGGTAGTGTCTAGACTCATCCCACCATGTAGGCAAACTATATACATATAAAAAATCAATGAATATTTAGGAGATCACAATTGCTGATTCCTTATAGACAGCCTTGGTCCTTAACAAAAGAGGCGTCCGGAATATTTCATCACTAATCTTTATTTCCAATGACGTCACGTGGCGAGTTTAATTCTCTCTCCGTTTGGATTGTTTGATTCGACAGGAGATAGCCAAGAGACTTCCACGGCCAGCCTCTTCATGATTTTGAAACTTTGAGAACTAAACTGTGCTGGAGATTGCTGTCTGTTTGTACCATATATAGGATGTATATCATAATGTTGTGTTAATTAGGATTTCATTTTCCTTAACTGTGGTCTGTCGATCCTAACTCCTCGAAGCTTGACGTGTGCAAAATTACAGCCTATTTCACAAGTTTTCTATATTTCACTACATCACTGAAAATTCGTTAAAATGCATGGTTATGCGGTTAACCATTTTGTTTGGTGTTTTGGCAAGCGTTGGAGTTCCGATCATGGAGAATTTGAGATTGATGAATGTGTTGCTATGCAATGCGTTAACGCTCACGAACATAACCAAAGATTATTGTGCTTCCAAGTGCAATCCAATGCAAGTGGAGTGAAATATATAATATCAAAAGTCATAACCTCTCTCAATGTGCATGGAGACTCATTGACTCCTCAGAAGAAGACAAAGGAATTTAATGTAAAGTCTGTGGATGAAGATTTCCCACTTATTTTCTACGACAAATTTGCTTCGAATTTTCTTGATACCTCCCGTCAAAAGAAGATTAAATAATAATAATCTTGATATAAGCCTTTACTCGATATATGTTGCAATAAGGTCGGGAAAAAAAAAATCAAATAAGAGTGTTGATTTATTAGTGAATGACAGTTTACACGGAATATCCACGGGCATTTGAAGATGATGTTGGAGATTTGGGTAAATTTAATGAATACTCACCAAACTTTAGAAATGCACCTACTAACTCATCGAATTGAACTTTGACATGTAACTATTAACTCACCGAACTTTGAGCAATGTTCACCTTTCATCACTGTCTTAAACGCCGTTTACATAAAGTTAACAATGTTAATGACGTGGCTAACAGCTATATTTTAAAAGTTATTAGATACTCACTATATTTTATAAATGTAACAATTAACTCATTGATCTTTATAAATGTAACTATTAACTCACTGAACTTTCATTTGTAACCAAAAGCTCATTGTGTTTTAGAAAATGTTTACAATTCGCCACCTATATGAATGCAAAATCATTCCCTTATTTCATTTTATTCTTGTAGGCTTTATATTACATTTTTCCTTTTGTTATTATTATTTTACGTCAATTGAGTATAACACATATAATTTCACGGCGTCATAGTTGTTATCATTACAAAAACAAATGAAAACGTCAATTGAGTATAACACATATAATTTCACGGCGTCATAGTTGTTATCATTACAAAAACAAATGAAAACGTCAATTGAGTATAACACATATAACTACACGGTGTCATAGCACAACACAAAGACTAATACAAGAATGTAACATAAAGCCTACAAGAATAAAAGGAAATAAGTGAATGGTTTTGCATCCATATGGGTAGCGCGGGTGGTAAACATTTTCTAAAATTCAGTGAGTTTTTGGTTGCAAATGAAAGTTCAGTGAATTAATAGTTATATTTATAAAGTTCGGTGAGTTAATAATTACATTTATAAAGTATAATTAACATTCAGTAACTTTTAAAATATAATCGTTAGCCATGTCATTAACGCCTTTGACTTTATGCAAACATCGGTTAAGACAGTGATGGATGGTGAACATTGCTCAAAGTTCAGTGAGTAAATAGTTATATATCAAAGTTCAGTGAGTAAATAGTCACATTTTCAAAGTTAAGTTAACATTCATTAAATTCACCCGTGAAGATTTTGAAAAAGCACCACAATCACAACTGGGTTCTACTGGACCAAGCGATGATCCTTAGCATTGTGGAATTTTTCCTTGCATTAGTACACCAGTTCCACAAAGGTAAAGCATTCCAATTTCCACAAATAATAAGAAAAATGTAACTAATAGTATAGAAAATGTAAATTTTAATATAACTTTCTTAATATACCCTTTCGTTTATTAAATATTTCACTTTAAAATAAATTTTTATTCAAATTTATTTCCAATCACACATTTACCTTTAAAATAATATTACATGTAAATTTGTAATTTTTTTCTTACTTTTCAACTACACATTCTCCTGAAAAGTCACTTTTCATAAAATCAATCTCAAATAATCAAAATTGTACGGGCCTTAAGTATTATATATTTTATTGATTATAATGTACATTAAATAGGGGTATAAAAGAAAATTAATATTCAAACTACTTTTTTAATAGGAAAGTGAACTATATTTTGTGACAGATGATGAAAAAGGAAAATTGGACTATCTTGTGAGATGGAGTTAGTGTTAACTTTATTACTCTTGTAAGTTGTAATAATTCATAGTGTAGTTGATTTATTACTTTTCTTGTAATACTAGTTGTGTCACCCGCCTTACACGTGTTTTTTGTTATAATTTTGCAAATATTAGTGATATTACGTAATGAAATGAACAATGAATAAATATTAATTAAATAATAAAATTGATAGTCCTAATCTCCTGTCATATTATACTGTCAGACACCTATGTAACGAGAGGTCATTGAGAACATATTAATATTAAGTTGATGAGAAAATACTTTTGTCATGAGAAACTCAAAACCAATACATGAGTGTAATGTCACGTTCTCTATATTTTGTGTTATATCTATAATTTTTTTGTTTAATTTTAAATATAACTTAATTACTATTGTTTAATTAATACTACCCCAACCTAAAAAGTTGGTCCAGTTTTTTAAAAAGTATTTAAAATATTAGTACTCTTATATTTACATATTTAATGTATATAAGTATAAAAAAATAGAATTATTAAAGTAGAATAATTAATAAATAAAAGGGTATAATGTGGAAATGATGTTAACATTTACTTTTCAAATATTATTAAATGAAATTTTTTTAATTTATGTGAAAAAAAATATAACTATCTTTTTAGGATTTAAATGGTGTTAACGTCTATCTTTTCAATAATATTAAATGAAATTTTCTTAATTTAAGTGAAAAAGGAAATTAGTGATAGCAATGGGGCGGATCAACCCCGCCCCGTCACCCCGACTATTTCGAGTTGGGTCAGGCAGCAAAACTGCCTTGTTTAGTGCCCCGTTTATTTTTTTATTATTTATATATTTTTTTTGGGATTTTGTGGTGACTTTTGGGGTTTATATGCTACCTGAAATTAACAACCACTCTGAAAAGATTTTTTTAATAAAACTTAGGGTTTTGTAATTATTTTTTCTCTCTTTTTTTTTTTAAAAAAAAAACTAAATGGATCGTGCCCCTCCCCGCCAACCCGCGGGGCGGTATTGTTCTACCCTATTTGGTTCAAGACACCGCGAGTATTCAGCCG